>JAPPVO010005113.1:0-14355 GCA_030407325.1 Camellia japonica | reverse complement strand
TGAGATTGTACAGCATCAGATCCTTCTCGACCCCGAGTCTTGACCCGTTAAACAGAAGTTGCGGAGAATACACCAGATTGGGCTTTAAAGATTAAGGAAGAGGTCACCAAGTAGATCGATGCAGGGTTTTTGCTAGTATCTGAGTACCTAACTTGGTTGGCCAACATAGTCCTAGTGCCAAAGAAAGACGACAGAATTCGGGTGTGTGTGGACTTCAGAGATCTGAATAGAGCCAATCCGAAAAATGACTTTCCTCTACCGCACATCAATGAGTTAATGGACTTCACCACGGGTCATGCATTGCTCTCCTTCATGGATGGATTTTCTGGGTATAACTAGATTCTGATGGCGCCCGAGGACAGAGAGAAAATTGCTTTCACTATGCTATGGGGAACCTACTGCTATCGGGTGATGTCGTTTGGCCAGAAGAATGCTGGGGCTACCTATCAAAGGGCTACAACCACTATTATGCATGATATGATCCATAAAGAGGTCGAGGTGTACGTGGACGACATGATTGTCAACTCCAAAGAAAGAGAGGGCCACTACACCACCTTGAAGAAATTCTTCCAACGGATCAGAGAATATGGACTGAGGTTGAACCCACAGAAACGTACTTTCGGCGTAATAGCAGGCAAAATGCTGGGTTTCTTGATCATACAGAGGGGCATCAAGGTAGATCCTTCCAAAATCAAGGCCATCCAAGAAATGCCCCCACCAAGGATGAAAATGAGGTGCGAGGCTTTCTGGGTAAAGTGCAATTCATAAGACAGTTTATTTCTAAATTAACCTTGACTTGTGAACCACTTTTTGGTCTCCTGAAGAAAGAAATGAAATTCCGATGGGATGATCGATGTCAATTCGCTTTTGAGCAGATCAAGCAGTACCTTCAGAATCTGCTTATGTTGTCGCCGCCAGAGCCGGGAAGCCTTTGATTTTGTATTTATCAGTAACGGACACAACGATAGGATGCATGCTCGCTTAGGAATCTGAGGATAGGGTGAGAAAGCCATCTATTATTTGTGCAAGAAAATGTTGGATTACGAGACCCGTTACATCTTGCTGGAGAAAGCTTGCCTAGCCTTGGTATGGGCTACCAGGAAGTTGAGGCACTACTTGTTAGCTCACTCCGTAATTCTAGTTTCAAGATCAGATCCCATAAAATATCTCTTTGAGAAACCAGCGCTTACGGGTAGGCTAACTCGTTGGCTGTTTCTTCTTTCTGAATTTGATCTGAAGTATGTTACTTGCAAGTCGGTCAATGGGAGAGCAATAACAGAGTTCTTGGAAGATCACCCAGTGGAAGGGGATGAAGTGGTAGAATACCTGTTCCCAGATGAAGCTATTTTGTAAGTCGAGGAAAAGATTTAGACAATGTACTTTGCGGAGCGTCTAATCAATATGGTTATGGAATAGGTGTGTTGTTGATAGCACCTAACAATTCCTATATACCCTTAGCCTTCAAACTCCGGTTCAAGGTATCCAATAACGAAGCAGAGTACGAGGCGTGTATCCCTGGATTGGAAGTCGCCCTAGAACTAGGAGCAAAAAGGTTAGACGTCATTGGGGACTCAAACCTAGTTGTGTCTCAAGCAAAAGGAGACTGGAAGGTCAAAGAAGAAAATGTGAAGATTTATCACCAGACACTGGACGTTTTGATTCCTAGGTTTGAAAAACTGACTTTCACACATCTACTGAGAGAGACCAATAGGTTCGCTGATGCCCTATAAACTTTATCTTCTATGATAGACATTTTGCTTGGAGTCCGGATGCGTTCGATCATCATTGAGCAGAGGTATACGCTAGCCTACGAGACTATCGTTACAATAGATGAAGCACAAGATCAAAACCCTTGGTTCTATGATATTGGAACTTCTTGGAAAAGGAGGTTTATCCATTAGGGGTAAATGCCAAAGATAAGAGGTCAATACGGCGGATGGCCGTTCAATTTATCATCTACAGAGGTAAATTGTACAAGAGGGGTTATCTGTGAATGCACAAGTTGTGTGTCGAAGCAAAGGAATCAAAGCGCCTGATGGAGGCTATCCATGGGGAAGAGTGCGGAGCACATATGAACGGAGTGATGTTAGCTCGGAAGATTCTCAGGCAAGGTTACTACTGGTCTACTATGGAGGAGGATTGTATTGGTTTTGTTCGGCGATGTCACAAATGCCAAATTCATGCTAATCGCATGAACATCCCGCCGTCGAAGCTGTACAACATGACTTCACCTTGGCCTTTCTCAGTTTGGGGAATCGACGTCATCAACGCAGTCACACCGAAAGGGTCGAATAGGCATGAATACATTCTAGTGGCAATTGATTACTTCACGAAATGGGTGGAAGCTCAGTCCTATGCAGTGTTGAAAGCAGCGCATGTGGCTAAGTTCATCTGAAACAACATCATTTATCGTTATGGAGTCCTAAACGAGATCATTTCAGATAATGGCTCCCATTTCAAGAAAGAAGTGATCGACTTGTTGGAGAAATACAACGTGGCTTTCCATAAGTCATCTACATATCGGCCGTAAACCAACGGAGCTGTTGAGGCTGCCAATAAGAACATTAAACATATTTTGTAGAAAATGGTTGAGACCTACAGGGACTGGCCGAACAAATTGTCATTTGCACTCTGGGGCTATAGAACTTCAATCCGGACGTCTACAGGGGCAACTTCTTATTCTCTTGTCTATGGGATGGAAGCCGTTCTGCCGATCGAAATAGAAGTCCTGTCGCTGCGAGTTATGGCTGAGTGTCAAATAGCAGAGGCGGACTGGCAACAGAGCAGGTTTGAAGAACTGATATTGTTTGATGCGAGAAGGTTGAAAGCATTGTACGATATTCATGGTTATCAACGTAGGATTGCTAGGGCTTTTAACAAGAAAGTTAAGTCCCGGTATCTCAAAAAGGGGATTTGGTGTTGAAAGACAACCAAGCTCCATCCATGATCCTAGGGGCAAGTTCAGACCCAATTGGACTGGTCCTTACATCATCAAAACTATCTGGTTGGGTGGAGCTATTATTCTTATGGACCTGGATGGCCTAGATTTTTCCAACCGATTAATATGGACAAGTTGAAGAAATACTATCCCTGAGACGCTCGCTAGGCCAAAAACCTGGAAGGGTGACCCAGGAAAAAGTTAGAGCACGAAAAATTAGAAATAAAGAAAAACTGAGCTGGCAAGGTTGAAAACCCTAAATGGCGGCCTTGGCAAAAGGAGAGCGTTAATACTCGAGTGAACCCGAATCGAACTACGTAAGGCTTGATTCCCATCTTCGGGATACATAGACAACTTTATCCTGAAGTTCGATCGTAAACACCTCTAAATCAACTGTTCTGTCCATGTGTTTAATCAGGTCATCTTTGTCTGTTCTTTACTTGAGAGTTTTGTTATGATCTCTACTCTGAGAGAATAACTGGTTACAGTGCCGAGTGGTGTTATTCAGTCAAGGGGCAATTTGTGATCTTTGGATTCGGGGTTGTACATCTCGTGGATTGATTCTGTGTGTGTCAAGTGGTGATCCTTATTGAAAATGGTTTTGAAAAGTTCCGATAAAAGTTGATTTTGCTCAAATTTTACCTTTTACAACTTAGACCATTTTTGAATCAAAAGGAAAATTTTCAGAACTCACAACTTTAATTTCATTGATTTCAATACAAAGTTTTCCAACTCTCGATACAAATCAAAGTTGCTTTTATTACATTAAAAAAAAAAAAAAAAAAACTTGAAAAGAAAGATCAAAACAATAAACTAGGGGCATAGATGAGTTAGGTGCTCCTGCGTCCCCCGCTTGTGCTTGTAGAAGCTTCTGATGCTAAAGTGGGCCCGGTTTGTGCCTCATCCTCGAGCCAAGCTAGGCACTCGCTAGAAAGGGCACAACTGAACCTAGGGGCAGGGGCTAGAAGCTCTCTCGTCCTCCAAGTAGTAAGGTATCTAGCCAAATGTGAAACTCAGATGGGGAATGAAATCGGGCACTCTACCCCTTCCTCTGAGCGGGTCTGGTCATGCCTAAATTGAAGTCTGAACTGGAAAAAGAATTAGAATACACAGTGTGTAAGGCCGATCAGCTGAATGCCGGGTTGCCGAGTCATGCTATAGCTCATTTCGGTCAGGTTAAGCTAGGAGCAACACCAAGCAATGTCAACAACAGATCTGTTATATATCCAGTGGCACCACCACCCCTCGTTGGGGAAATCAACTAGTTGTTGGCGGAAGAAATAGCCTCAAGCTGAGTACTCAGGGCAAGAATCCACTACCTTCAGCTTATCCATAAGCCACACCTGGGGAGGGATGAAAGAAAAGAGAAATTAAAGAATAGAGAGATGTATGCTGAGAGAAAAACTGTCACGACCCAAACCCGTCCCTAAAAGTTTGGTCCATGACCGGCCTGTACATAGGCCTCAAAACAGAATTTTAGAATAATATGTAACCACATACGAGGCCTTAAACGGAAGCAATATCAATAAAAGACAACATCCATTGAGCTTGTGCATACATAATGGCTTAATTAGATTTAAACATTTAAATACATTCCCAGAGCTACATATACAATCACATAATTTATATAGATCTCACACACACTTACATAAGACTTAATAATTTATATGACTCCCAACACAAATTGAGGCCTCCACACGGAGACATACCCCAAGTGACTTGGCAGACAGGCGAATGTAGACGTGCCCGAACGTCCCAGGCTCCGCGCGCGAAATCCCATTTTGTTCATTTGGGCTTACTACAGTTCGGATTCAATGTCACGGTTCTGAATCTGATCTCACAAAGTGCAATGCAAGATTGATAAATCACCAAAGAGTCGAAATCCGGCAAATTGTTTTGGAAGACTGATTTTGTAAAGAAGTGCCAAACATGGACTGCTTTGCCAGATACAGAGTCGCCACCTAAATATTTTGTTTTGAGGGAATTTAGGAAACCCTGACTCGTGCCTAAGGCCACGTGTCCGTCATTACCAAAGTTTCCTCGGCTCGGGAACTTGGGTACAAAAGGGGAAGGTCATGCAATGAGCACCCCCGCTCGCCCGATCAAAGATCGGCCTTTATTAACATGATATCCTATTTTTGAAAACACATGTGTTCTTATTCTGATTATTAACCTAGAATTACTATGTGATGCGCACATCATTTAAGTATAGACTAGATCGCCTAGGTTGGAACAAAGCATTGCAAGTTTGTTTGTTTGAAAATGGTTTAAAGTTCACTACTCGCAAGTAGGCTAAAACAGGGATTTGATGAATTGTTCCAATTCAAGTAATCCAACCTTCACCCACAGGCATTCAGGCAGTTATATCAACTAAGCAGTTAGCCTCATGGCAAGCATGCTATCATGGCAATCAATAACACACATGCAGTATGCTGAAGCATAAACACTCACAGTGTACTCCAAGCCAAAACAGAGAACTAGTTAGAAATCAATGCATGATCCTAGTTCATGTTAAGATGGCTAATGCAACACATGCGAAGATGCATCTAAAATAGGCTCGGCTATTCTAAGATGGCATATGAAATGCAACAATTGATACATGTATTCAACTTGGTATTGAAACACAATGCGGTTAGTATGATGCGCCGAGCCCAGTGCATGCAATACAGATGAATGATGCACGCATGCAAGCATAAGGATGCTAATTGAAACATGCCCTAAAACTAACCACTGAAAGCAGGTAAGTAAAAGGGAGAAAGAAATGGGGGTTGGAAGACATGCATCGCACACACGCACGCTTATTACAACAATTCGCCCTCTCGACAGAGGGTCCGAATGAATACGCTAAGCTAGCTACGCTAAGCTAATCAACTAATCTAATAATCTAATTAGCCTAATTATTACAAACCAAATTGAATAATAAGCAATCTACTTACTAATTATTACAACACTTAATTAATTAACAAATTAACTAATTAAATTACAAATTAAAGCTAACTAACAAGTAAGCATTAAAATATGTAAACTAGGCTGCCTCAGCTCTTCCTCAAAGAAGTTGAAGATGCATGCTCGGTTCTCGTCCCGAAAAGCTCTCCGGATGCTCTTTAGAGGCTCTGTCTACATGGTGTCCTTGAGAACTAGCTGCTGGATCTTACCAAAAACATGCTGGGGAGTGCACCAGTGGCCTACCGGCCATGAGGAGCTTCTGCTGACCCCCATGTCGGCCAAGAGTAGGCACTGCCAGCCAAGAATGAAGGTCTGCCGGCTAGAAATAAGAAGCTGTTGGCCACTGGTGTGCTGTGACACCAAGCTGCAGTAGAGCACAAAACAGAGGAAATGGAGGGTCTCCCAAGGATATGTACACACTATGCCACCCCGTATCACCTCAAAACATCAAGGGAGAGGCATAATCGGATCCAAGACCATCAATCATGCATCTCGATACATGATGGCCAAAGATCCAACTTGTGCAATTCAATGTAAAATGAATGCACAAAAACACATAAATGCCTAGAACTCTATCATGCATTGTCAAGAGTGTCAGCGACCGAGAATTGAGGCACGTTTCATCACTTCAAGTATGAAACGTCCCTCGTTTCTTGTGTTTGGCTTAACCCCCAAGCCAAACACAATGCAATGCATGCAACATGGAGATGTCATGCGATGCAACATAAGCATGCCAAATGCAATGTTTCAAGCATGCAAAATGCAAAGCAGCCTAAACTTGCAAACATGAAATGCAACATGAACAACCTAACAAGGCTAATGGCATGCACAATGCACAATTCTAAGAACAACAACTAGCATACACAATGCTATGAACATGGCATACACAAATGCAATGGTACAACATGGCATACACAGTGTGATGAACTACATGGCATACACAATGCTCAATGGACTTAAACCAAAATGGACAGACCTCAATCATGCCCAAATCAGTGGCCAAAACACCAAAACAAAGGCACCAAAAGACAAGGCATGCATGCACAATGCATTGACCAATCAACTAGGCCTAAGAGCACAACTCTCAAGAGTGCTCGAGGAGTGATAAACATGGAAGTGTGACAACACTAAATGCACTGAAATAAGGTATGAAATGATGCCAAATCATTCAAACAACACAAGCATAGCATGCAAAGGTCCTTAAAGCATGAAGCTAGCAAAGAAGACTACAAGGGGGGGGGCATACAATATATGGCACAAGTGCATGAACCAAACATGGACAGAGCTAAAATAGGTCAAAACAATGATTGAAACATGCTAAGATGGAGGCTCAAAGACCTAGGCATGCAAGCATACAAGCTAAGCCATAAACAAGGCAACAACGCACAATACTCAAAGGCATTTAAAACCTGAAAGAAATGAGAATATAGTCATGCTATAAGCTCTGAAATAAAGTATTAAATGATGCCAAATCATCTAAATAGCTCAAAGATAGCATGCATGAGTCAACAAAGCACAAAGCTAGCAAGGTCAATTGCACTACAGCTATACAAAGCATGAAGCATGTGACCAAGGCAACCCAAAATAGTCCTAGAACATGTCAAAATGAGTCTAAAACATGCATGGAAGGAAGCCAAATCAAGCTAGCATGAGGGGCATAAGGCATGATGCATACAAGGCAAATAAGGTGGATTACACTACACCTATTAAGACCAAGCATGTGATAACTTAACCAATAAAAATCAGAGTTATATCATGGCAAGATAACCCCTAAAACATATTGAAATGATGGCTGTAGACACCCCATTTTTGACCGTCCTCAAGACTTAGACGTCACCGTTTGAACACCCGGTGATCATCCATGTTTGTGTTCGTTTGGAGTTCCCGAAGGTCTCGGCTACGCGCCTTGTCTCAGGATCTCCGAACTCGACTGTTTAGTGTCTGGTTTTGCACAACACACTTGTTTGTTGCCTTGGAGGGGCAGGGAATGCCTTGTGAGGCATCCCCACACATCACCGGCCGTGGCTAGAGGCCACCGGCTGGTGTTTTGTTGCCATCGGCAATGTATATTGCCGGTCGGCATTATTTGTTGCCGGTCGGCAGTTAATTTTGTCAAAATGGCAATTTTGAGCGGCCGACCCCTGTTCATCTGCTTTTGTAGATATTTTAAGACAGCTGTCTTGCATTTTGTTCCCCTCCATACACGTGTATGGAGGGATGGCCTTCTTATTAGCTTCTTGAGTAAGCTTTACAAGATTGGCTTCTCTATAAGAGGAGCCCTCCTCTCTTGGCTTGGGGGTTAGACAAAAAGGTTAGAAAAGTTGTGAGAGAAGCTCTAGTTTTAGGTTTAGGGTTTTGTATCTATCCTATATCTATATCTCTCATTCTCTTGTATTGTGTGTGTTTAGGCTTACTATTGCACACAAACACATAGTGTTACACCTTTTCTTGGTTCTTGAAGGGCCAGAGGTCTGATATTGGAGCTTTGGAGCTGGTTTGAGCTCAAGGAAGGGGCTGGTCCATCATCTGTGAAGAGGTGCTTCAAGGGTAACAATCTTACCCCTTTTTCCCTCATTCTTGCATATAATATAAAAAAGTTCTGTTTTTGGGCCCTCTAAATAGTTTGTTTAGAGTGTTTTTTGGTTTGGAGGTGTTTGACCCCTTTTAAGCCTTGAGGGGCTCCATTTTGTGCTATTTTGAGTGAGCTCCGGGACTTTGGTGTTTGGGCCTCCTCACCACTGAAATCTTGAGGGATTTCAGTGGTAAGGATGGTGCCTTGAAGTCCCAAGAAGGAGAGGGCCACCCCCTCTCCTTATTGTCCTTGAAAAGGGCCATTTTTGCCTCTTTAACGAGCACCTAGCTTAGGCTCATGTTGACCATGCCTTGGCTGTTATTTATGCTTATTTTGCCATGAAATAGCATTGTTGTATGTTGGTTTTGGTACACCATGTTAGTTTAACATACATGCCATGTAATGCCTTGTCGTTACCTTAACATGCCTTAGGTTGTAAACCATTGTTCTAGCATGTTTTAGGCTTGGCTTTGTGAAGCTTTTGTGCTTATTTTGTTATGTTTGAGGTCTGTCCTTAGTTGTTTGGGTCGACTTTGGCATGCTTAGTATAGCCCCTTGTAACAGCGCCCGCGGGGGACCTCGCCACAGCTCGGACTCTTCCGTTTTGTTTGGATGGTGCGGTTCTCAATCTGAACCAAAGAGTCCACCTCTGGCAAATCGTTTTGAAGAAAACAGATTTTTGAAAAAGTAGTGCCAAACATGGACTGCTTTGCCAGATTACAGAGTCGCCACCTAAATATTTTTAAAATGGGGGATTTAGGAAACCCTGACTCGGTGCCGAAGGCCACGTGTCCGTCATCACCAAATGTCTTGGCTCGGGAGCTTGGGTACAATCGGGAAAGGTCAGCTATGAGCACCCCCTTTCGCCCGGTCCGAAGACCGGCCTCTACTAACCGTGATATCCGATTTTGAAAGCATTATGCGTTCTTATCCCAATTATTAACCTAGAATTACTATGTTATGCGCACAGCAAACAAGTATAGACTGGATTGCCTAATTTGGAAATAAACATTGCATGTCCATTTTGTTTCGAAAAACGTGTTAGATCTTGCTACTCGCAAGTAGGCTAAAATACAGATTTTAATGAGTTGTTCCAACTTACGCAATCCAACCTCCACCCACAGGCATTCAAACAGTAATATCACATAAGCATTTAGCCGCATGGCAATCATACTGTCATGGTAGCATTCACACGCATGCGCTATGCTAAAGCGTAAAAACTTACATCGTACTCCGTGCCAAATACAATAATCCGGTTAGCAAACATGCATGACCTAGTTCATGTTAAGTGGCTAATGCAACACAGGCATAGATGCAGTCTAGAGTAGGCTCGGCTAACCCTAAACATGGCATGTGAAGTGCGCGAGTAGCACGTATTCAATTTGGATTTGAAAATTGCAATGCAGTTTGTATGATGTACCGAGCCCGGTGCATGTAAACAAATGCATGAATGCACGCATGCATTGCATAAGGTATGCTAATTTAGATGTGCCCTAATCTACCAACATAAGCGGGTAAATAAAAGGGAAGAAAGAAATGGGGATTGGAAGACATACACCCACTCACACACACTTATTACAATTATGCCCTCACTCGGAGGGACCGAATAATAATACAGTCCAAAAGAATAAATGAATAAATTATTACAAAGTTCTAATTATTAAAAAAAAAATAAATCAAATAAATAAAGAAATGGGGCCTCAGCCCTGCCTCGGGATGCGCGAATGATGCATGCTCGTTGCGACTTGCCCGGAAAGCCCACACCGTAGCACTGTTGCTTCTGTTTCTACTGCCCTACCTCTCCAAAAATTCCCAAAGTCCCAGGGAACCTTCCTTATGTTCTGATGAGTACCACCGGCTGGAGGAAACTACCACCGGCTACTTGTGGTGGCCACCGGCTGCAAAATATTCTATCGGCCAGAAATACAGTGCCGGTCGGCACTATTTCCTGCCGGTCGGCACAAAATTCCTACAGAAGACAGTTTGACAGCAACAGCAGGCAGCAGTGCATGGTATTGGATTTTTGAGCATATTTATGCATGGCCAATGCTCTCTATCATGAATGGGACTCAAGGAAACATGGCTCTTGGTTCTAGGGCTATCAATTATGCACCTTGATGCATGATAGCCTAAGATACCAAGGTTGCATTTCAATGTAAAAATGCATGCAACACAAACATGAGAATTAAGTCCCTATCATGTTAATGTCAAGGGCCCTAATGACATGGGAATTGAGGTGTGTTTTGTCACTTAAGGTACAAACACCCTCCATTTCTCACACTTGGTTTGACACCCCAAACCAAGGAATGAAATGCAATTCAAGCAAACATGCATCAACAATGTATTATGGAACTAGGATGTTAACACATTAAGTACCAAATAACCAACACATTAGTGATGCAAAATTACACCTAAAACCCCTCACATGGCAACTCCAAAATGCCTTAAGTATGCAAGCATGCACAATGCCAATTCCTAGACATACTAGAGCACACCCTTAGAGCATGAAATAGGCTACATATACAAACATTCAAACATGATTTATGGACTGAAATAGGGTCACAAATGATGCCAAATCATGAGGATGACCAATGTTGAACATGCTAGGGACCAAAGTACATAAGGCTTACAAGCCTAAAATACAAAACAACTATGTCAAGCACACCATGCATGACAAAATCAGTGGCTCACAGCCCTAAAACATGGCAAATCAAGACCAACATCTTCAAGATGCTAAGCTAAAAACATGGAGATACATGAGGCTAAACACATGGCATGTTTCTAAGCAAAATGGAATATTACAAAGCAAGTATGGGAAGCATGTTAAGGGCCACAAAACCAACCTTAGATAGAGATCAAACATGACCTAAAACACCCCAAAAAGTTCTGAAATGAAGCCAAATGCAAGCATGCACACATGCTACTTCATGAGCCAAAAATGGAAGTCAAAGAGGGACAAAGGGGAGAGGGGTATCCCTCCCCTATTTGAGACTTGAAAGCACCTCCCTCACCACTGAAAACCCACTGGTTTTCAGTGGTGAGAAGAGCACAACATTGAAGTTAGACAATGCTCCAAGTAAAGGCACAAAAGGAGCCAAAACAAGGCCTAAAAGAGTGAGACTTCACTCAAATACAAAAGTGACCTTAATGAAAGTTCTTAAGCAAGTAAAAACAAGGTTTTTTTATGTTAAACACAAATCCAAAAACACAAAGCAAGAGGGGTAGAAAGTTGTTGCAAAAATGGGGAATCTAAAGTAATGTCTTACCCTTGAAGATCCAATGAAGAACAAAAGGTCCAGCCCTCTTCTAGTGATAAAAAACAGTCCAAAATCACACAAAACAAACCTCCAAGCCTCCCAATCTCGGATTAAGGTGTAGTAGTGTGTGTAATGGTGCAAAAATGAGGTGAAATCACACTTTTTGGTCCAAAAACACACACACAAGAGGAGAGAGAGGGAAAATATAGAGAGAGGAGATATATGACAGAGGTATAGATACACAAGCTCTGGTTTTTCTATGTCAAATGGCTAACCCCAACTCAAGGGGAAGAGATGAGCTTATATAGGCAAAATAAAGCTCTTAACTTAATGGCTAAGCAAAGAGAGGGGGGTTCAAGGGGTGCAAGAGGGTCTTGGCTTCCAAGGGAAGCTAAGACAGCTGGCCAAGCTTCTCCAAGAAGCTTGGCCAAGGGTTCAACCTTCTAGAAGGTTTATGGGATTCAAGGGTGCAAAGGGTGCAAACCCGGGCATGGGGAGTGGTGATGGTGCACTCCAGCTGTTACAGCTGGCATGCACCATCCCAGGGGGTGCAAAGGGGTCACACCGACCAGCCAAAACAGTCACCGGCACAAAACACTGCCGGTCAGCAACGTATAGTGCCGACCGGCCAAGGATTTGGATAAAATAGTGCCGATGGCCACTAGGGAGTGCCGGTGAAGGTGTGGGGCAGCCGGTGGGCTTTAGGGATGGCTAACAAGCCTTCCCCTACCCTCAAATACAAAAAAAAACACAAGTACTTGGTGCACAACCAAGCACAAAACAAGCCGGTTGGGAGATCCTGAGGCGCGGCGCGCAGCCGGGGCCTCCGGGAACTCAAAACAAACACAAACATGGATAATCACCGGGTGTTCAAGCGGTGATGTCCAAGTCTTGAGGACGGTCAAAAATAGGGTGTCTACAGTTGCCCCTCTTTGACAGAACTCGGCGGTCATAACAATGACGGGAGTGAATGTCAAAGCCCGAAGACGACCCATTTTTGACAAGGCCGAAGACTTGGACAAACATACAAGACAAGGAAGATATGCGCCCACGGGCAGGGGCAAAATGCAACTGAAAATGCAAGAAGCCTAGCATAACTCATGAAGAAAAGCTGTAACGGAGCACACATGCGACAGTTTTAAGCTAGCCAAGACAAAACCAACTACACT
The DNA here is from genome assembly GCA_030407325.1 of Camellia japonica. Taxonomy (NCBI): domain Eukaryota; kingdom Viridiplantae; phylum Streptophyta; class Magnoliopsida; order Ericales; family Theaceae; genus Camellia; species Camellia japonica. The sequence goes on along the minus strand of JAPPVO010005113.1, from coordinate 1,473 downwards.
ACAAGGCAGAGGGAATGTGAGAGAATCAAGCGATTCTCGCTACGTTTCACGCAGGGAGTACAATACCTGTCCGGTTCGTCTGGTCATGCCAGCTTCAAATGAACCGTACATACAATATCGTGCCTGAAAAGAAAGCAAACTTAACAGGTATGACAGTGTTAGCAACATTCATAGCAGTGCAATCGAAAGTGCGTGACAACGCATGCAATGTGTATAGAAAATTGTACTTGAACACATATAGTAAAGCAGAGCACGCATACAATGCAATGTGTATAAAAGATTGTAATTGAACACATTGTCAGTAAAACAACGTACGCATACGATGCAATGTGTATAAAAGATTGTAATTGAACACATGTCAGTAAGACAACGCACGCATACGATGCAATGTGTATAGAAGATTGTAATTGAACACATGTCAGTAAAACAATGCACGCATACAAAGCAATGTGTATAGTAAGGTTGTAATTGAAGACATATAGTAAAGCAGAGCACGCATACAATGCAATGTGTATATAGGAACTTGAACTCATGTAAGTGAAGCAATGCACGCATACAAAGCAATGAGCATATTAAGGAACTTTAACTCATCTCAGTAAAACAACGTACACATACGAAGCAATGAGTATATAAAGGAAGGAACTTGAACTCATGTAAGTAAAGCAACGCACACATACGAAGCAATGAGTATATAGGAACTTGAACTCATCTCAGTAAAGCAACGTACACATACGAAGCAATGAGTATATAGGAACTTGAACTCATATCAGTAAAGCAACGCACACATACGAAGCAATGAGTATATAGGAACTTGAACTCATCTCAGTGAAGCAACGCCCACATACGAAGCAAAGAGTATATAAAGGAAGGAACTTGAACTCATGTAAGTAAAGCAACGCACACATACGAAGCAATGAGTATATAAAGGAACTTGAACTCATCTCAGTAAAGCAACGCACACATACGAAGCAATGAGTATATAGGAACTTGAACTCATCTCAGTAAAGCAACGCACACATACGAAGCAATGAGTATATAAAGAAAGGAACTTGAACTCATGTAAGTAAAGCAACGCACACATACGAAGCAATGAGTATATAGGAAGGAACTCGAACTCATGTAAGTAAAGCAACGCACACATACGAAGCAATGAGTATATAGGAACTTGAACTCATCTCAGTAAAGCAAAGCACACATACAATGCAATGAGTATATAAAGGAAGGAACTTGAACTCATGTAAGTAAAGCAACGCACACATACGAAGCAATGAGTATATAAAGGAACTTGAACTCATCTCAGTAAAGCAACGCACACATACGAAGCAATGAGTATATAGGAACTTGAACTTGAACATGATAAAACATGATGTTGAAATGCAACGTACTGCAGCACAGTATAATTGAAACAATTTCTTTTGAAATTCACAGGATGTAAAAGGATACGAGAAGGGACATCCTTTGCATGTTTCGAGC
>JAPPVO010005112.1:0-36029 GCA_030407325.1 Camellia japonica | reverse complement strand
AAATTTAATATTTTTAAAATATAATAATTGTACTATTAAAAAAGTTAAATTTCCAAAAAGCGATCATTATTTTGAAACGGATGGAGTAATAATAATAAGTTATAACCCAACAACACTTAAACATAATCAAATATCATTTCAAGGATAATTAAAATAATAATTACTATTAATTATAACTACCCTCTTACTTAATGGATTACTAGCCTATCACCCGTGCTATGCACGGAATAATTATACACATTTATATTTGTTTTAGATTTTTTTTAATATATAAATTATGCTTTTAAGATTTTTTATAAAAATAATTTAACAATCTTATCACTAACTATAGTGTATGGGAGAAGTTGAAAAGGGTACTGCAGTAATTATACACGGATTGTATCTATAATTATTTGTATGAGGGAATTTTAAATGCTGATCAGAGGATTTTGACCAAATCAATAAATGCAGGTATGTGGAAAGACATGTGGATTAAAAAAAGTTAATAAATGCTGATTAGGAAATTTTGACCAAATTAATAAATGCTGAGCTTTTTTTTTTTTTAAATAAAAATTTAAAAAATTCAGATTGAGATATTGAAACTCCCACAGGCCTTGGGGTTAAAAACACTCTTTTCCTTAATATATAGTATAAATAGATATAGATATAGATATAGATATAGATATAGATATAGATATAGATAATATAATATAGACAGATTGTGTTGAAATTTTCAAGGAATTTTGTTTATGTTGGTCTTTAATGCATTAAAGTTTAATTATGAGAGGGTTTTGACCAAATCTTCCAAAAGGCATGGGGATTTGAAGAAATTAATAAATGCTGAGGTTTTTTTTTTTTAAATAAAAAATTAGAAAATTAGGATTGGAATATTGGAGCTCCCATAAGCCTTGGGGTTAAAAACCCCATTTTGCTTAATATATAGTACTAGCATATCACTCGTGCTGTGCACGGATTATGTTTCATCATTTTGTCTTTTTTTTTTCTTTTTTATATTATATTAAAATTTAATATTTTGATACTAATTATATGTGTTGGACTTTTCAAGAAATTTATATGTGATGGACTTTTCAAGGAATTTTTTTCATGCTTGTTCTTAATGCATTAAAATGTTATTATGGAAGATAATAATCATGTGTTGGATTTTTCAAAGAATTCATATGTACTTCACAATTATTTCTATATATGTGAATTGTGATTTTTAAATGTCTTTTTTTTTTAAATGTCTTCTTTTTTTTTATTATAAAGTGTAATATTTTGATAATAATCATATGTGTTGGACTTTCAAGAAATTCATATGTGTTGGACTTTTCAAGGAATTTTTTTTTTTATGATTGTTCTTAATGTATTAAAGTGTTATTATGAGGGATAATAATCGTATGTGTTGGGACTTTTCAAAGAATTCATATGTGTTGGACTTTTCAAAGAATTTTTTTTATACTTGAGGGTTGGGAGAAGTTAATAAATGCTAAGATTTTTTTTTTAAAAATAAAAAATCAAAAAATTTAGATTGGGATATTGAAGCCCCAATGACTTGGGGGGTAGAAATCCCATTTTTCTTAATATATACTAGCCTATCACCCGTGCTATGCACGGGATAATTATAGATATTTATATTTATTTTAGATTTTTTTTAATATATAAATTATGTTTTTTAAGATTTTTTTTCTCATCACTAACCATAGTGTATGAGGAAAGTTGAAAAGGATACTGCAGTAACTATACACGAATTGTATCTATAATTATTTGTATAAGGAGATTCTAAATGCTGATCAGGGGATTTTAACCAAATCAATAATTGCAGGCATGTGGAAAGATATGTGAATTGAAAAAAGTTAATAAATGCTAATCAGTGGATTTTGACCAAATCAATAAATGCTGAGTCTTTTTTTTTTTAAATAAAAAATTTTAAAAATTCAAATTGAGATATTGAAGCTTCCATAGGCCTTGGGGGTCAAAAACCCCCTTTTGCTTAATATATAGTATAGATATAGATAGATAGATAGATATATCTTTTTATTTTTATTTTTATTTTTGTGTGGTTTCTATTCGGGTATTTTTTTTTTCAATTTATTTAAAATGGAGTTGTCGGTATGTTTTTTTTTTTAAATTTAATTTATCTGCCGTTTCCATTTGTTTTTAATTATTATTATTTAGGTAAGTTATGGTGTGAGTTAGATATGTGATAGACATGTGAGTTTTATTGATTTAAAGTTTATTTAGATAAACTTTAAAGATTTTTTTTTAGTTTTTTACTTTTTTTGTTATGTTATAATATATATATATAAAATATAGGTAGATATCTACAACTTTAATAGAAAATATTATTTGATTTTTTGGGGAAGAGAAAATGAATGCAAATTTTAATATTTTTTTTTGAAAATTTGTGAGAGAGATTAGGAGAGAGAGATTATGAAATATTTTTGTTATTAAATAAATAAATCAGTCAATAGTTTTTTTTAATCTATTTCGTAAATTAAAAATCAATAATTTTGGAAAATTGATTAATTTGTCCCATTAAGTAATTTAAAATTTTGATAGATATACAGAAAAAAATACATAATTATATTATTAAATCACAATTCAAATTTAGATGTTATATCTTTTTGTGATCTATAGCTAAATTCTTATTCTTTTTTTTTTTTTAATTTTTGTGTGTAACCATAGTGTATAAGAGAAATTGAAAAGGGTAAATCAGTCAATAGTTTTTTTTAATCTATTTTGTAAATTAAAAATCAATAATTTTGGAAAATTGATTAATTTGTCACATTAAGTGATTTAAAATTTTGATAGATATACATAAAAAAAATACATAATTATATTATTAAATCATAATTCAAATTTAGATGTCATATCTTTTTGAGATCTATACCTAAATTCTTATCTTTTTTATTTTTTATTTTTGTGTGTAACCATAGTTTATGGGAGAAATTGAAAAGGATATTGCAATAATTATGAGAGAAGTCAAAAGGGATTGTGGGTTGGGAAAAGTCAATAAATGCTGAGGTTGGGTTAGGAGAAGTCAATAAATGCTGAGTTTTTTTTTTTTAAATCAAAAATTTAGAAAATTAGGATTAGGAGATTGGAGCTCCCACAGGCCTTGGGGTTAAAAACCCCCTTTGCTTAATATCTTTTTGAGATCTATAGCTAAATTTTGATAGATATACATAAAAAAAATACATAATTATATTATTAAATCATAATTCAAATTTAGATGTTATATCTTTTTGAGATCTATAGCTAAATTCTTATCTTTTTTTTATTTTTATTTTTGTGTGTATCCATAGTGTATGGGAGAAATTGAAAAGGGTGTTGTAATAATTATGAAAGAAGTCAAAAGGAATTATGGGTTGGGAGAAGTCAATAAATGCTGAAGTTGGGTTGGGAGAAGTCAATAAATGCTGAGATTTTTTTTTTAAATCAAAAAATTAGAAAATTAGGATTAGGAGATTGGAGCTCGTACAAGTCTTGGGGTTAAAAATCTCTTTTTACTTAATATATAGTATAGATAATCAAAATCTAAAAAAATATATATATGTATATCATTAAATATATGATACACACGAGGTGTTTTTCATAGAATTTACTAACGAGAAGCTCTTCCTCTATTTTTCACCAAATCCTCCAATTTAGGATAATTAAGTTTTAATGATATAAAAAAATTTTAAAAAAATCTAAAAAAAAAAATACAAGACTAAAACAACACACCAAATAAAATCCACACATCCATTAAAGTTATAAGAGCTCTCTTCCTAAAGCAATCAAACATTTCTCTTTAGGATAATGGTCCTGTTTGGTAGAGTTATGAGAAAGTAATTATAACTTATATCTTAACAGCTTATAACTTATAACTGTGAATATAAGCTGATTTCTAACTTATAAATTAAGTTTCTCCTCCCCCACTCAAAGAATAAGTTGATTTCTGACTTACAAAAAGTTATAAATTGTATTGTTAAACTGAACTAAACACATTAAAATAATTTAAATTAAATTAAAAATTAAATTAAACTGAAAATAAATTGTACCAAACAGGACTACTGTCGTGGTCGGTGGTCCAATGAGAACATGGAGGGTAGAAAGTAATGAGAGAAAATGCTATAAAAAAAAAAAAAAAGAAACGTCCCACCCAACCTTGAGTAACAAGGACAAACGGTTGTGCTTTAAAGTTGTTGCACCTCTCATGGGATTGATATCTGGTGGATTTTGATGATTTAAATTAATTATATTGTACAATTCAATTATTAGATCATTTATTAAAAAAAAAAAAAGTTAAGTTGATATTTATATTTACATAATAATATCATATTTATTTTTTCAAAGATAAATAACAAGCATGAATTTTAATAATAATCTATTTGTTTTTTAAATTCTAATTATGTTATTAAAAATATTTAATTAATTTAATTTTTATGATATATACTCTATTCCACGACGCACCGTCAAAATAAATTTGATGTGGACCTTGATAAATTGGGTAAATTACATTACCTCTCCTACGATTTTTGATAATTACAGAAATCTCTCTTGAGATTTTGAAAATTACACTGACCTTCCTTACTCTAGCTGACAATATACAATACAACCTTCTGTTAATTTTGGGTGATTCTACTTACACCACTCTTTTACCTCCTTACACCCTCTATCTCATTACACTACTTAAAAAAAAATTGAATTCTCATTATACCTAATATATTACCAAAACAAACCCTATGATAAAAAACTCTTCAAAACCCATCTCTTTACGCCCATACTTTTGTGCTGGGCCTGTTCAGTAATACAATGTTAAACAATTTGAATTACTCTAGTTTCATGTTACCGGATAAAATTTTATTTCCCAACATTATGTTACCGTTCAATTAGATAATTTTCAGTTCACTTCCCAACAAAGCCAGTAGAGTCCACATTGAAGTGCCTATTCGGTCACACAATATGAAACAACTTACAAAACTTCGGTGCTATAACGCCAGAATAAATTGTTTTGTCCAGCCTTTTGTTGCTATACATTTACAGAGTCACTTTCTCCCAAATAATGTGGTAATAATTTGTGCTGGGTCTGTTCGATAATAAAATGCTAGTGAATTTTAATTACTCCAGTATCATGTTACCAAACAAACTATTTTTTTCCAACATTATGTTGCCATACAATTGGATGATTTCAATTTGCTTCACAACAAAGTCAGTGGAGCCCACTGTGAAGTGTCTGTTTAGTCACACAATAGTAGACAAATTACATTTTTCCGATGTTATGTTGCTGGAAAAAATAAATTTGTCTAGCGTTCTGTTGCTATATATTTACAGAGTCACTTTGTTCCAAATGATAATTTGGGCTTGTTCGGTAATACAATGTTAATGAATTTGAATTAATTCAGTTCGATAAAAAAACATCCATAAATCAGACACGCATCTATAAAATCAAACATAAAAAGTTTTCATAACATATTTCATAACAAAATCAAGTGTGCGAATATCCATAAAAGCATCCATAAAATCTGTCATTATTTGCATCCATCAATCAAACATGTTATCACAATTCTTCTATATCGATTGTTTCGGTAGTTATTATGTCAGGGCTAATAAGAGTATAGAATTGCTGAATACGGATAGTATATGCTTTCTCCTATCCACTAGCACACGGGTGATGAAAACGAATCTAATTATTTACTATCAGAGGTACTGGATGACCATATTGTAGATAAAGCTATAACAAAGAAATCAATAAATATAATTATAAAATAAGACATGGTAATGATGTAAGTAGGCTCGGTAGTTGTCACGCCCTCAAAATTAAACCCATTAAATATAAAACAAGGCATGCATTACTAAAAGAAAAACATTACATTATTTAAATCATCAGAGTACTACAAAATAAAACATCAAAATAAATGCCCTACGGGCTTACATCTTGCCAAGCTAACACTTGGGTATAATTTCATGAGTTCTAACTCAAAACAAATTAGGCCCTGGGCTTGAATGTTTACATAATTCAAATAAACAACTAGAATAAATAAAACAGATCTTCAAGTCCAAATCCTCACAAGCTAAGTCTTTGGAGGTAGTGAACCACCTGAACTTGAAAATGAAGTTCCCATATAGGGTGAGCCACAGCCCAGTAGAGAAATACTAAGCCAAATATACGCTTTGAATAAAGTCCTAGCATTCAATAGATGGTCAACCATGATAACCAGTTATATCAACATACAATCTTAAGACACCAATGTCTATGACCCTTATCAATTTCATTTATACAAATATGGCTCAGAGTCTGGCCAAATAACTCAACGGGGATAACAATTCAAGTTAAACCTTCTTATATCATAATGGACACACATGTTGGTGTTGTATCAATATCTCATAAACCATTTCCGTACTTCACAAAATAATGATATACATATTAGTGCTATATCAAATCAAATAATCAAACACTTCAGTGGACAAGCATATGAGCTGTATCACACTTCAATAGATAAGCATATGAGCTATATCTCTGCAATAGGCGCGCATATGAGCTGCAACCCTGGGTTCATCCCCTATCTTCCCATAATCATTAACCGGTTTAGAGGTACATCCCCTATCTTCCCTAAACCGTGGAGTACATCCCCTATCTCCTCCCATACACAAGTAATGCATATAAACACAAAGTCATATACACAAACAATCAATACATAAATTTAATGTATTATTCCAATCTTTGTACACAACGACATGGCCAATTGATTAGTTTCAGTTATCCCTAATCCACATGCAATGTCTACAACAATCATGACTATCCTCCACCGATAGCCCAAAACAGTTATCTCTAAACAGAAAATAATTAAATCAACAATTTAATAGGCATATGATTTAAATCAACCAACTACCCCATTTAATCAATAATTCCTCATATTTCGTGAATTTAACCATTATTCCAAGTTTCCTTAAATTAAACTTACAATTCAATTTAACACAACAACTAGGGTTTTTCCCAAAATTACCAAAATACCCCCAACATATTAAAATGCCAAAACTTAGAAAAAACATATACATTGGAGTAGGAAATCCCTACCTCGAAAAGATAACTAAAAAATAAGAAGATGAAGATGATGCCCAAAAACCAAAGTGCTCCGAACTAAAACACTTTTCAGATTAAATGAAAGCCCTCGCCTCACTCTACCTTTTTAATGAAGGAAGTAGGGTAGGAACGCACTCTAAATAGATCAAACCTAGAGAGAAGGTGAGTAGGGAGAAAGAGAAGTCGGACCTTAGGGTTTGGAATATAAAAAGATCAAGAAAAACTGTTTAAAACCCGCTGCTGCCTATATAAACTAAACAGGCTCGCTCGAGCGAAGACATGGTCGCTCGAGCGACCAGACACAAAAATCCACGCTCGAGCGAAGAAATCTCGCTCGAGCCAAAAACTCAATGCTTCAGGTCTGCAACCCAGAAGCTCGCTCGAGCGACGAAATGCTCGCTCGAGCGAAGAACTCGAAAACATACACCTCGATCGCTCGAGCGAAGAAATTCTCGCTCGAGCCAAGAAACACATCTCTCAGGTCCTAAGCCCATACGCAGACTCTCGCTCGAGCGACCAAACCCTGGCTCGAGCGAATAACAAAAACAACAGCTCGCTCGAGCGACCAACTCCTCACTCGAGCGAAGGTCCAAAAATCTGGACAGCAACACTTGGTTTCCAACTCAACCAACCTGTAACAAACCTGCCCAACTCAACCCATAACTCAAAAATAAAGAATTAAAGGACAACAACAACAATACACAATGCCCGGATCCACGGAACTTAAGTCCGGATACAACAATCTAAAGGAAAAAGACCAGGGTCGCTATAAGTTACTTGCACGAAATGGTTTCCATTTACAAATCCTATGTAGATATCTCTTTGATCAAGTGTTGCAATCGGTACTGATCTAAGTAGTAAAAAGGTCAAGCATTGTTGCATGGATAAATGGTAAAGAACGACTCGGTAGTATGATGCTATCAAATGGCCCATGTTGGGTATAGTTATCCAATGATTAAATCCAGAGCTAGGTTTGAAGTAGGATAAGATAAAGTTAAGTTCATCAACCCTTTCTTATGAACAAAATAGTTGCACGTAGTGCACTACATTCGAATGCAATTCAGTCAACAAGTTGTGCCTAACTTGTTGCCAATCATCTTCACCTAAACCAATCAATCCAACTATTGCCCTGAAACCACCATTGCCATCTGCTTGTACATCTTTTATGTGACGGATATATGATCTTAACTTCTCCAAAAATTGTTTGAAGTAAGAGATACGATTTGTTGACTGCGTCATACAAACCTACATCACAAATATACAGCAATGGATATATGAAATAATTAAAATGAGGCTGAAAAACTATTAAAATACATTTTGTACATAGTTACAAGTTTTATGTAATTACATACATTATCTTTTTTTGCCTTCTTCCGTTGCACTTGCTTACAAACTGGTCTGTAATGAACCTCGTCTGTAATGAATTCATGATTGGAGTCCACTAATAATGCAATACTTGAGTTGTTGCAATAAGTATAAGTATAATCCTTCCAAGCAAATATATATATATACTGAAAATACATAGCAATGAGTAGCCAAATAAATTTAAAAAATCCGACTTTATATTACCAGAAATGTATCTTTTATTCGGCAATTTGATACTAGACTTATATTTTTTGTTCGGCACTGTGATGCCGAATTATGTTATTTTGTTCGATTTCGAAACACCGAACAAAAGTCGCAGACTAGCCCAGAAAATCGAAACAAAAACCTACCAAACTAATAAAAAAAACTCACCATTTCACTTTTTTGATAATTTTTCACCACCGTTTCTTCATCCATTGCTTTTTTTGATAATCAAAACACTATAATTATCACTTTTTCAAAAGAGATGTATAAGAGAAGAGAAAAGTTGAGAAAGGAAAAAGAGAAGTAGGGATTGAAGATCAAGGGGTGTAAGGAGATAATCAAATATATTCAATTTTAGTGTTTTGTTCTTTTAAGTAATTTCACACATGGATAAAATTTGAAGAAAAAAACAATCTCATATAGAGGGTGTAAGAAGGTAAAAGAGTAGTGTAAGTAGAATCACCCGTTAACTTTTATTTAGACACCTTTAGTTTCTACAATGAAATGCCCAAAATACCCTCTATTTGTCCTTTTTCTTATCTCTTTTCCTTCACCAACCATTAATTATTTTCCCTCCCAATTTGCAGTTACCCAAGCCACTGCTTCCTACTTGTAGTTTTCTTTCTAAAGCGAAATTAATGTGTTGAATTTTTTTTTAATGTATTTTTATGATAATGTTATGCATTTCTTTATCGAAATATTACTCAATAATTTGAAATATGATGTAATCTATTATGATTAACATTTTCATGAATAAAAATAATAACACGATTGTAAAAGTACATAACTATATCACAATTGTTATAACAAATAATATCTAATAATGAATTATCATCACACTATCAGAAAATTAGTTAATATTTGCTACAAAAATTTGCAATATTTATCCAAAAAAAAATACATAATAAAATGGGTGATGCTTATGCAAATTATGATAAACTTATGGTGTTGGTTATCACATGTGTCATAACTAAAAATAATAATTAATCATAACCAAACACAAAATAAAGTATAATCAAATACCTTTTTAATCATAACCAAAATAATAATTACAATAAGTAACCAACACCACAATAAATCATAATCAAATCATCATTAACACCAACATAGGTCATAACCAAAAACTACAAACGTCATACCTTGGGCATACGGTACACACCCCAAAATGATGTGTATTATAGAATTTCCCTAAAAAAATACATACAATATACACTTTTTTCGTATTTTTTTTACCGTCTTCATATATATATATATATATATATATTTGGCAAAATTCTAATAGTCTACAAAAGATGAGCATACAATTGCTTTCACCCAAAATCACCAAACCCACCTTAAAAATTTGATCAATTCAATTCCTATTTTTTGATTTCTTATTCATTTAATTGAGGTTCATCATTCCAAATTTTTTATTTCTTTATTCAATCAAACATTCATGTGAGTTCATCATTCCAAATTTTTTATTTCTTTATTCAATCAAAAATTCATGTTCTATCAAAAACACTAAACCCAAATGAGTTTGATTTCAACATCACTATGTAACCTACCATAAAATTAAATCATGCTAATTCATTTTTGGTACCAGTTGGTTTGGAATCAGAAATTGATTGATACAAGTACCATCACTACCACACCTTTTTGGTAAAACAATACAATTACCACCACCACACCATTTTATTATGTATTTTTTAATAAATATTATAAATTTTTGTAAGAAATGTTATTTAATTTTCTAATAGTGTGATAATAATTTATTATTATATATTATTTGTTATAACAATTGTGATATAATTATGTACTTTTATGATAGTATTATTTATTTTTTTTATCGAAATGTTACTCAATCATAATAGATTATATCATATTTTAAATTATTGAATAATATTCTATAAAAGCGTAACATTATCATAAAAATACGGAATTATATCATCAATTTTTTTAAAAAATAATAATTTTACTTCAGAAATTGAGCTACAAGCTAAAAGCAATGGTCAAGATAGCCACAAAGTAGGAGAGAAATATATAATAATTAGTGAAGAAAAAGAGATTAAAAACAATAAAGGGTATTTTTGTTATTTCATTATAAAAATTAACATTGTCTAAAAAAAATTAACAAAAAAGAAATATTTATATATCTATACTATATATTAAGCAAAATGGGATTTTAAACACCCAATGCCTGTGGGAGTTTCAATATGTCAATCCTAATTTTCTAATTTTTTGTTTTTTTTTAAAAAAACTAACCTCAGCATTTATTAACTTCTCTCAACTCACAAAACTTTTTTGACTTCTCTCATAATTACTGCAGTATTTTTTTCAAAAGAAATAATTTGTATATTAAAAAATTTAAAACAAATATAAATATCCGTATCTATATCTATCTATTTATTTATATCTATCTCTAACCCACAAGTTTTGTGGGAGTTCCCACAAGACTTTTTGACTTATTTTATAATTACTGCAGTACCTTTTTCAAAATAAATAATTTGTATATTAAAAAAAATTTAAAACAAATATCTATATCTATATCTATATCTATATCTATATCTATATCTATCTATTTATTTATATCTATCTCTAACCCACAAGTTTTGTGGGAGTTCCAATATCTGAACCTTAATTTCTTATTTTTTTTTATTTTTTTTTAAAAAAAACTTAGCACTTATTAAATTCTTCCAAGTCTTTTTAACTTCTCCAATACACATACTCTTTTTAACTTTTCACATACCTATTGCAAACAGTGAGCCTCATTTTTGTTTTCTCCTTCTTGACTTATCACTTCTATACTTTCAACTTCAGTGACCACGTATGCAAATAGTAAGTCTTCTTTTTGTTTTCTCCTTCTTGACTTTTTCTTTTGTTTACTGCTTTAATATTGTAGTTAGATAGCGCATAAAAATATTTGTGATTTGTTTAGCGAATAAAAAATTATAATTTGATTTTTTAATATGATTGAAGTTAGATAAATATAAACCCTCACAAAGAGAAAAATGTGATTATAATGAGTTGAATGATTCTTTTTTTTTAATGTGATTGTAGTTAGTTTAATAGTTCTTTTTTTTTTCATTTATTTATTTTTATTATGGGAAAAATGTGATGTGATTGTAGTTTGTTCAATGGCACTTTTTTTTAATATGATTGTTGTAATTAGTTCAATGGTTTTTTTTAAATGTTATTTAATCTTTTTATTTACTATTTTAATTTTATTTTTAATATGATTGAAGTTAGATAAACATAAACACTCACAAAGAAAAAAATGTGATTGTAGTTAGTTCAATGTTACTTTTTTTTTTTTTTTTAATGTGATTGTAGTTAGTCAATGGTTCTTTTTTCATTTATTTATTTTTATTATGTGTAGACACCCTATTTTTGACCGACCTTAAGACTCAGACGTCACCGATTGAGCGCTCGATGATGATGCATATTGTGCTCGTTCTGAAATTGCAGAGTCTCGGCTGAGAGCCTTGCCTCCAGACTTCGGGGTTCTTTTGTGCTTTGCCTCGGTTTGCGAACCGGGTCCTGTTTTCTCTATTTTCTCTTCCCGAAGGAAGGGAGAGGTCTCGTAGACCATTTCCCAGTGGCCGTAGGCTACGTTTTGTGGTCGTAGGCCACTTTTCCCGTTCGGAGACCAGTTTCTGGTTTTCGAAGCCGTCGGCTGTGCGCCTCGGTTCGGGACTGCTTAACTTTCTCTGTTTGCTCCGGTTTTTGGCACACACTTTGTTTCCTCTCCCTAGAGGGACACTGTGGTCCTGGGGACCACCTTTGATGGCGCGCGCCGCTTTCGTTGCTTAACAGTCAATTTTCAGGGCCCTCGGCTGCGCGTTTTGGCCCCCGAACTCTCGTTTTGCATCGGTTAGGGTTCATTTTTGGCGTGGACCCTAGTTTCATTGTTAGGAATGTGGTGGTATGGTGGGAGACCACCTTTTCTTCTTGGAGACCACCTTTCTGTTCGCCGCCCGATTTTCTTGTTAGAGGGGTGGTCTCCCTCACTTTTGGGCCATAATTTCTGGTCTCCCATATCACCATTGTGTTGTATTCACCTGGGAGGCCACCAATATGGGTTGGCCGACCACCTTTGGTGATTGACATTTTTGAACCTTCTTTGAAAGCTGGTTTTTCTCACTTTTGGGCCATAATTTCTGGTCTTCCATACCACCATTGTGTTGCATTCATCTGGGAGACCACCAATCTGGAGTGGCCGACCACCTTTTCAACTTGACCTTTTTGACCCTAGTCGGCCGACCAGGGGTCATGGTCGGCCGACCACCTGAACTGGTCGGCCAACCATCTTCTTTTTCCTCTCAATGAGTGTATTCCAGCTATGCCAACTGGGAAGCAATTAGTGCATCCTCCATACACTATGGAGGATGTTTGGCCTAGCTTTGAAGCTTCTTTGAGAAGCTTTAGGACTTCTCCTCTATAAAAAGGAGAGCCCCTCTCCCTTTCAAAGGGTTCAGCAAATCTGGAGAGGCATACATACTTCTCCCTCCATAGCTCTCTTCTCCAAGCTCCAAACCCCATTATTCTTGCACCCATACACTACACCTCCTAGCACAACACCTCTACCATCCATCCAAGCACCTTGGAACTGATTTGCAGAGTTGAAGGCTCATTACCTTGGTCCAGAAGTTGCTGAGGGTCGGCTCTACAAGGGTAAGCCTCTATTTCCCTTTTTTTTGCATTATTTTGCTTCATATCTTAGCCCTATTTGCAAGCCTTTTTGGGTTTAAACATAAACTAAAAAAAGTCTTATTTTGAGCTCCTCTTCAAGTTTGATTAAGGTAATTTTTCTGTTGGGGGTCGTCTACCCCCTTGCATGCTTCATTTCCTCATGTTTTGAGCTATGCATTAGAGCATTGGTGTTGGCCTTGGTTTGGCCTTTTAGCCACTGAAATCCAGTGGATTTTCAGTGGCTAACATGCGTCTTTGAGCTTTAGAATCAGAGAGGGGTGACCCTCTCACCCCTTGTTCTCTTTACTAGCTTTGTTGGCCTTACAAAGGAGCCCCTATTTGCATGTTTCAAAGCCATGCTCCAGGCCATTTTTGATGAGTTTTGTGACCTGCATGACCTCTGTCCAGAGGTGGTTTGGCCATATTAAGTGTCTATCTTGCATGTGTAGAGTAATCCTATTCAAGGCCTTTCGAAGGGGCTTTCACTTGCATGCTTCCTAGACCAATTTCAGGACCTTTTTGGTGGGTTTTAGGACCCTCATAACCTCTGTCCAGAGGTGGTTTTGCCATTTTGTGTGTCCATCAGACATGTGTAGAATAACCCTTTGCATGGCCTTTCAAAGGAGCCTATCATTCTTGCATGTGTTGACTGAGTTTCAGTGAGTTTTTGGGCATATTTTGGCATGGAATACTTCTGTTTTTGGCTGGTTTGGTGACCTCTCTTGTGCTTCATACACATGTAGTGTAAACCATGCTTACTAGCCTATATTGCATGTTGTTTTGGCCCTTCATGTTAGCACTTTTTGACCATGCCATAAACTGAGTTTGTGCATATTTTGGACTGCCTTAGCTCTGTTTTCATGCCTCATGGTCGAATGATGCTTGTCTTGCATACTTGTAGTTCAACATCCATGCCTAGCTTTGAGTCTTGAGGTCTATTGCATGCATGTGCTAAGGTATTTTCATGTTTTGGGGTCATTTTGCATCATATTTCAGAGCCTATATGAATGCCATATCCTCATGTTTTCTACTCTTTAAGTGTGCTTGAGAGTTGTGCATGAATGCCTTATTTTCGGACCACTGAATGAGCTTCATTTCTTCGCATGTTGAGCCATCTTTTTAGACTGTTTTCCCACTGTTTCAGACCTACCTAGGGTCTATTTGGGGTTGGTTTTGCCATTTGTGCATTGCTTTGGGTACCTCTAGTGTAACGCACTTCACTAGCTTCGATACCTGAGCCATTTAGCATGCATTGGGTGACATATTTGCATGTTTCGGGACTATCTTTTATACCATTTCAGAGCTGTATCATGTGCCATTCTATGCCATATTTCATCCTTTGCCATGCTTTGTTAGAGTTGCATGTTGTACCTTAGGATCGGTCCTTTACATTCGAACATGTTTGCATATATTTCGGTTGTCTCATTCTTATCATTTGGCCACTGATTTGAGTGTGGCTGAGGTCCACTCATATTGGTTTAAGTCCATCTTGCATTGTGTATGCCATTTTAGTCCATAGCATTGCGTATGCTAGGTTGTATGTGTGCATCTCATCCTTGCATGTTTGCATGATTAGGTCACATTGCATTAGGATTGCATGCTAGTTGCATTTGTGCATGTCATGCCATCTCATTGCATTGTGTTTGGAGTAGGGTTAGTCCAAACAGGGAAACGAGGGGCATTTCGTACTCAAAGTGACGAAACGTGTCTCGATTTCCGATCGCAGACACTCCAGATTACCCATGATGGAGTCTAGGCCTTGTTATGTTTGTTTGTGCATTCATTTCACATTGAGTCATGCAATTCGACTCCCCGGCCATCATGCATCGAGATGCGCAATTGATGGCACGAGGATCGATACCACAAGGGGTGGTCGGCAGGTGGTCTCCATAGCCAAGGGCTGGTCGGCAGCCTTCCCACAGTCTTCCAGGGTGGAGTTTCAGCTTCTCGGGGCTTTGCGCAACTTTCTGAAATTGATTGCAAACAAAGGCGAGGCGAGGCATCACGATGGAATTTACCGACAAGGCATTTCGAGCATGCGTGCATCCATTGGCATCCAAAACGGAGCTGGGGCAGTCCATTTGCATACTAATTTATTTGCTTTCCTAGTTGATTTGTTAATTAATTAGAGTTGTGTAATAATTAGCTGTAGCTGTTATTCATTTCGGACTGTATTATTTATTTGGACCCTCCGAGGAGGGCAATGTTGTAATAAGTGTGTGTGCGTGTGATGTATGTCTTCCAACCCCACGTCTTTCTCCCTTTTATTTACTAGCTTTTGATGGTTAGTTTAGGGCATGTTTCAATTAGCATACTTATGCTCGCATGTTTGCATCCATTCATCTGTCTTGCATGCACCGGGCTCGGCGCATCATACTAACTGCATTGTATTTTAATTCCAAGTTGAATACGTGTTAGCTGTAGCATCGTCATATGCCATCTTAGAATAGCCGAGCCTATCTTAGTTACATCTTTGCATGTGTTACATTAAACATTTCAGCATAGTTAGGATTCATGCATGTTTTCTAATCAGTTTCTTTCTTTGGCTTGGAGTACTCGGTAAGTGTTTATGCTTTAGCATCCTTGCATGTGTATGAGTGACTGCCATGATAGCATGCTTACCATGAGGCTATTTGCTTATGTGATATATCTGTCTGGATGCCTGTGGGTGAAGGTTGGATTATCTGAATTGGAATAATGTATTGACTGTGAGTTTTAAGCCCACTAGATAGTGGCAAAATTATGTTTTCTAAGCCCACCCGAGGGTGGCAAAATCCGCATTTTAGCCTACTTGCGAGTAGCAAACCACTTTAAAAAACAAACATTAAATGTTTTGTTCCAATTCAGGTGATCTAGTCTATACTTGTATGCTGTGCGCATCACATAGTAAATCTAGGCTAATAACCGGAATAAGAACGCAAAATGTTTTCAAAACTAGATATCATAGTTAGTAGAGGCCGATCTTTGATCGGGCGAGCGGGGGTGCTCACGAAGTGACCTTCCCCAATCGTACCCAAGTTCCCGAGCCGAGGCAACTTTGGTGATGACGGACACGTGGCCTTAGGCACGAGTCAGGGTTTCCTAAATTCCCCCAAAATAAAATATTTAGGTAACGACTTTATATCTGGCAAAGCAGTCCATGTTTGACACTTCTTTCAAAAAATCTGTTTTCAAAAACGATTTACCGAATTTGGACTCTTTGATGATTCATCAGTCTTGCATTGCACTCCACGAGATTAGATACAGGCCCGTGACATTGAGTCCGCTACTGTAGTAAGCCCAAGATGAACAAAACGGGGGGATTTCCCCCTGGGACGTTCGGGACATCTACCGTTTCTGGCGACTCTGCTGGGGAGTTAGAGAACTTGACTCGAACTCATGATATCTTGTTTTGATTACACTTGTGTGTTTCTTTGCAATGCATTTGCATTGGTGCGCCTAGGACACCGTGTTTGCCATCTGCTATTCCTGAGCGGTTAGCCTGAGGCTGCGTGTCATAAGGTTGATCGGTTACGGGCTTTGCCAGTATGGGAACACAAACCCCGATTTTTACCGGGGCACCCTTTTTGACCAATCGACCTAGTGCATATTCGGAATCCATAGTGACCATTCCAAACTCGGCCTGGTTGCTTACCCGATAGGTTGTTTGAAACCGCTGCGTGCGTAATGAAACCCTAGCTCCTGACAAAATAGGACAGGGAAACCCTACCCCAACATAGGAGTGTTTTGGCTCTCACTTATCTGTTATGTGCTTTTAGAGTGCGTCTCTACAGGGAAATGCATATATCAGTTTGCAAGTTTGGGCATCAGGCCTGCGGGCACTAGTTCAGTGTTTTGGGAATCAGTTATCTGCAGGTATCAGATTCAGTTTTGGGGGACAGTGATTTAGGGACAATGATCAGATACTTGAGAACAATGTATTTTCAGCTTGTCAACCGTGTGTTGTGATGCCCAACTGTGTGTTGTGTGTTTATTTTAAAGCTATTATGCTGTCCATTTGTCTGGTTGTATATTTCTTTATTGTTGCTTTATTTATCTTTTTGCTAGGTAGTTTAGCACAATTGCTTCAGACCAAGCAGATATTCCCGAAGCACTCTGGACAAGAGGTCGCCGACTCAATCGATCTGAGGATCTGGTCGACGGACAACCAGTGTTCCATTCTCTACCCCCGGTTATCAGAAGAAGGCCAAGAAAACGCAGCGTATTCAAGTAGAGGTTGCCAGAGCAGTGGTCTATTCCATCAGTAGACAGTCGAGCTGAGGTCTCAATTGTTGCCATAGAGATAGACATACTAATCAGTCAAATGGATCAGCAGAATACGTCAGGGATGGAGGCAATGATGCGCCAGCTACAAGAGAGTATGAAACTCATGCAGGAGGACGCCGCTCGTCAAGCAGAATTTCCAAGCAGCAGGCTTTGATCATGACCCAACAGGCAGAGCTAATTACCCGGCTACAGCAGCAAGCCAGAGCATCAGCCTCACAACAAGCTCCTCCTCCACCAAGGGTCCCGCTACCCGGGGAGACACCAAATGTCCAGAATATCCTGCCAAATGCCCAGAATATCCTGCCAAACGTCCAGAATATCCAGGAGGATATAGATATCCCAACGGGGCCGGCTCCGCCCCCGATTTTACCTCAACTATCCAAGGCACCTACGCCTATCAATCACCCGGATTCTCCCTTTGAGTTCAAAGTGGACCCTACAGCATTGAAGTTGAGCAAGCTCGAACAGTTGTTCAAAAAATCCCAAGGGGTAAAGTCCATCCCGGACATTGAGGACGGGTATACCGATGTGGCTGTGATGCTACCAGATAGGTTCAAGATGCCACAAATCGACCGCTTTGACGGATCTAGGGATCCCATGGTGCATCTCCGGTTGTTCTCAGATATACTACGGCCGATGGGCCTCACCAGACCGCAGAAGCTTTCATTATTCGGCCGAACCCTGTCAGGTGTGGCCGCTATCTGGTACGCAAAGTTAGAAGATGATGTCAAGAGGAACTGGGATGAGATGGTCGAGGTGTTCATTGCACAGTACTCCTATAACACGCAAATCGAGATTACAACCCGTGATCTCGAGACGACTAGGCAAGAGCCTAAAGAGAGCTTTTCAGATTTTGTAGCCCGGTGGAGGGCCAAGGCCTTAATGATGACCTTAAGACCTACTAATAAAGATCAAATTCGGATGATTGTGCGCAATCTCTAACCCAAATTGATGCAGAAAATGATTGTGCTCCCCTTCTTTACCTTTTCAGATCTACATGAGATGGGAGTACAGATCGAGGATGCCTTGAAGCAGGGCTTGATCGACAATGACAAGGAGCAACCTTGGAGAACCTTCAACCGCAACAACCATACAGGCACGAGCAGTGCTGCAAATGCTAGAGTTTCAGAAGTAAGCATGGTCACCACCATTCCTCCTCCAAGACCCATGGCAGCTACACCTTTCTCCGATGCGTCCGGAAGCAACACACAAACAGCCAAATACCAACCTCGAGGCCAAAGAGCCTTCGCTCCATTATATATGCGCCTGTCCAAGGCTCTGGGGGTTTTAATTCGGAAAGGGCACTTGAAGCCCCTGGAGCCGAGGCCATTGCCAAATCCACTTCCCCCCTCCCATAACCTAGTCAAATACTGCGCATTTCACCAGCAACATGGTCATGACACTGACCATTGTTTTAGACTGCGTCATGAGATTCAAGATCTCATTGACAAACAGGTGATTGTGCCTCCAGAAAAACCCAATGTCACAACCAACCCTCTCCCTCCACACAACCAAGCTCCACCTCCCAAACGTATCAACTTTATCCAGACTAGGGTCGTGTCTTACAATCCTAGCATCTATATCACTCCTTCTCACCTACCCAAGCTGGAGGTGTTCCTTCCCGACAGCACTGACTTGTGCATGTTGGACATCTCTAGAACCCAACCCGAACCAATGGTGATGATCGTTGAAGACAGAACAGAGGAGATTTCAGCGAAGAATAGGGTTGTTGGGTCAGAGTCTAAGGAATCTGGGAATTTTGCTGAGGGGGTATCTGATCCGAGTAATTACATTCTGTCAGTGGACCAGGTTAGGACAAGTGTGGAATTGCCGGCAGGGACAGAGCTTTGTGTGATCCAGGGGGATGAATTCGAGCAGAGGACAGATGGTTTGGCGACTGTGGAAGAGGACTTTGCTAACTTCCAGTTTTTCAATGAACAAGATCCAGGGGACGCAACCGTCAACTGGTTTGATTTTGAGGAATCGACGGAGGTCACCGGGTGGCTGGATGATCAACCGGATGTCGTGGAAGAGTTCCGACCAGAACAAGGCCCGGCAGGGGGCAAGAATATCAGTTGTGGCCAGAAGGGCTAGAAATCAGAGTATATCGCCGGAGAGCGCCGGTGCCAAGAATTTCGCTCGGGACTTGGGCATTGTGAATGTAGGGAAAGTTGAACAAAGAGCTGCACTGAAGCAGTTAGGACAAGAAGGGTTTGAAGAATCCGAGAGAGCCAGGAAGGCCAAGGCTCATGTGGGGGTTGAAAATGCTGCGTGCACAAGGACAGGGAGTACTGCGAGTACAGGAACACAAGGTGCTATGGGCACAAAGATTTTTGTAACAGAGCCGGACAGATGTATGTCGGCTGCTGAAGGAATGTGGTGGGAACACGATGATCTATGTCTTGCCCATACAGATGAGGATTGGGAGAGCAATCAACGGATGATACCTGGTACATTGGTGAAGTCGACCATATGACTAGGAGTGGATGGTATTTCAAGCCTCCACATCTAGATCAGACAGAGACATCTGGGAAAGATAAGGAGGCAGAGAAGCAGAAGGTGAAATAACTCGAAGAAGAGGCTGTGTTGAAACAGCTAAAAAAGATACAAGCAGACATCTCTATCTGGGGACTGCTTATGGCTTCACAAGTACACAAACAAGCTGTCTTATCGGCCATGGACAAGGCCAAGCTCTCAATAGACACCACGCCCGAACAGCTGGTGGGCTTAGTTTTTCCGGGAGGAGCTACCCTGATGTTGACCTTCTCTGATAAGGAATTGCCACTTGAGGGTGCAAATTACAACAAGCCACTCTACATCTCTGTGGAGTGTAGAAACAAATGGATTCCAATGGTTCTTGTTGATATCGGATCCGCTATCAACGTCTGCCCGGCAAGGACAGCGTATGCAATTGGGTTAAAAATTGCGGACTTTGCGCCAACAGCCCAGGTGATTCGGGCGTATGATAATATAAGCAGAGAGGTAATGGGGACGGTGAAAATTCAGACCAAGGTGGGACCGGGACAACATGAGATTGACTTTCACGTCTTGAAAGTTCCTGTGACCTTCAATCTGCTCTTGGGGGGCCATGGCTGCACCAGGTGAAGGCAGTTTCGTCCACCTTGCATCAGATGGTGAAATACCCCCATGGGAAGGGAGTAGCCATTGTTTTCGGAAATTCGTCGATCCATCCACCGCCAGAAGTATCTACGCCAGTTTTGGAAATTGAGCACGGTATGGAGGATGTGTTCTTATCCGGTTTTACCTTGGCTGAGGTTTGGGTTGTTTAGAACATCATGGTTGTAAATGAGGGATTGTATGTCAGTGCCCAATCAGTGTACCTCATGAACAAACTTCAATACATCCCCGGGATGGGATTAGGGAAGAGTGGCCGGAAGGGCGTTGCTGTATCGGCCGAAGTGCCGCACAACCCGCATGCCTTTGGTTTGGGTTATCTGCCCACCAAAGAGGACTGGGTGAGGAAAGGCAAGGAAATGGCCGGGAGAGCCAGAGCAAAGAAGGCCGGGAAGCCTTATGAGCTAATGCACCGACCCATTCAGGGTACCCTAAACGGACACTTCGTCCGAGAGGGGGAAGGTTTTCCGTTCTGTGGCTTCCCGGAACCATGGTTGAACGCGGAGAGAAAGCGCGTACCGGGGTTTGAGATATTCTTCGACCTGCAGTTATCCGGGGATGATGTTGCGAGGAGCAGACAGACCCATCAACTGAGGTTGAGCAGTATAAGGTAGTGGGTTCCGAGAGTGCTGAAAATAAAATGGGGGTAGCACTGGCTTGTCTACTTTCAGATCCTCCGATCGTACAGAAGTGCTTGGGGGATAACTTCTCGGTATCCATGATTGGGAATGAAACGGCTGCGGGCCTACCGTCAACTATTTTGGATGCATCCATCACACCCTCTCTTATTTGGCAGTACGAGGAGGGATTTTTGTCAAGCAGCACCGGGTCAAGTAGTGAGCCGGAGTCTGATTCCACCAAGTCTTGTGAGTCGGAATCAGATTCCAGCTCGACTGAGTCTGAGTCCGGTATTCCTGGGGATGATAACCCGGATGCCACAGTCTTGTCCAGGTCGTCTTTTTCTTTCTCTTTTGAGCCTGTTGTAACCGAAGAATCGGACAATTTGAATGTGCTTAATGAGAATGATGTGGCTGTGGTTTCTAAGTACTTTTCTGTGCCTTTGATTTATTGCTTGAATCAGGATTTTCAAAATTTTGATAAAAACGACGAGGAAGAAATTCCTCCGGTTTTGCAACGATTAATTGATCAAGAGTAGGAGAGATTTGTTAAACCTTTAGTTGATGAAATCACTACTGTGAATATTGGTACTGAGGAGGACCCGCGACTGGTCCAGATCGGGTCCACGTTGTCTTCGGAGGAACGCGAGTGCTTAGTCGCTTTATTAAAAGATTTCAAAGACGTTTTCGCGTGGTCCTACGAAGACATGCTTGGAATCGATCCTGAGATTGTACAGCACCGGATCCCTCTTGATCCCGAGGCCCGACCCATTAAACAGAAACTCAGGAGGATCCACCCGGACTGGGCTCTCAAGATTAAGGAAGAGGTCACTAAGCAAATTGATGCAGGACGTTTTCGCGTGGTCCTACGAAGACATGCTTGGAATCGATCCTGAGATTGTACAGCACCGGATCCCTCTTGATCCCGAGGCCCGACCCATTAAACAGAAACTCAGGAGGATCCACCCGGACTGGGCTCTCAAGATTAAGGAAGAGGTCACTAAGCAAATTGATGCAGGGTTCCTGCTAGTATCCGAATACCTGACTTGGTTGGCCAACATCGTTCCGGTGCCAAAGAAGGATGGCAGGATCCGGGTATGCGTGGATTTCAGGAATTTGAACAGGGCCAGTCCGAAGGACGACTTCCCCTTGCCGTATATTAATGAGTTAGTGGATTTTACAGCGGGGCATGCTTTGTTTTCATTCATGGATGATTTCTCAGGCTACAATCAGATAGTGATGGCACCTGAAGACTGGGAAAAGACTGCCTTACCACCCCGTGGGGGACATACTGCTACAGAGTGATGCCGTTTGGGTTGAAGAACGCTGAAGCTACATATCAATGGGACGCAACCACGATATTGCATGACATGATCCACAAAGAGGTCGAGGTGTACGTGGACGATATGATTGTCAAGTCCAAAGAAAGAGAGGGTCACTACACCGCCTTGCAAAAGTTTTTCCAAAGGATCAGAGAATTCCAGTTGTGGTTAAATCCTCAGAAGTGTACGTTCGGTGTTACAGCAGGAAAAATGTTGGGGTTTCTGATTACACAGAGAGGTATCAAAGTCGACCCTTCCAAAATCAAGGCCATCTTAGAAATGCCACCACCAAGGACTGAAAAGGAGGTGCGAGGCTTTCTGGGTAAAGTGCAATTCATAAGACGGTTTATCTCAAAGCTAACCTTGACTTGTGAACCACTTTTTGGTCTCCTGAAGAAAGGAAAGAAGTTTCAATGGGACGGCCGATGCCAAGTTGCTTTTGAACAGATCAAGGAATACTTACAGAACCCACCCGTGTTCTCACCGCCAGAGTCGGGAAAACCATTGATATTGTACCTTTCAGTAACTGAGACTACAATGGGCTGTATGCTAGCACAAGAATCTGAAGACAAGGTCGAGAAGGCCATCTACTATTTGAGCAAGAAGATGCTAGAGTATGAAACCCGCTACATACCATTGGAGAAGGCTTGCTTAGCTTTGGTATGGGCTACCAGGAAGCTGCGGCACTACCTGTTAGCTCACTCCGTAATATTGGTTTCACGACTGGATCCCATCAAATATCTCTTCGAGAAACCGGCACTTACGGGTAGGCTAGCTCGCTGGTTGCTGTTGCTTTCCGAATTCGATCTGAAATATGTGACACGCAAGTCAGTCAAGGGGAGAGCAGTGGCAGAATTCTTAGCCGATCATCCAGTGGAAGGAGGTGAAGCAGTCGAGTATTTATTCCCAAATGAGGCCATTTTACATATCGAAGACGAAACTTAGACGATGTACTTTGACGGAGCGTCAAACCAGCACGGGTATGGGATAGGGGTGTTGCTGATAGCACCCGAATTCCCGTATCTCGCTAGCATTCAAACTCCGGTTCAAAGTCTCGAACAACGAAGCAGAATATGAGGCACGCATTGCCGATCTAGAAGCAGCCCTGGAACTAGGGGCAAAACAATTGGACGTCATCGGGGACTCGAACCTTGTTGTATCTCAAGCAAAAGGAGATTGGAAAGTCAAAGAGGAAAAGATGATAATGTACCACCAGACCTTGGACTTACTGATTCTTCGGTTTGAGAAGCTGAACTTCACTCATCTACTAAGAGAGAACAACAGGTTCGCAGATTCACTAACAACTCTATCTTCCATGATAGACATCCTGTTTGGAGTCCGGATGCGTCCGATCATCATTGACCAGAAGTTTGCGCCAGCATATGAGTCAATTGCTGCTATAGATGAGGTTCAGGACGAGAACCCCTGGTATTACGACATTTGGAACTTCTTGGAGAAAGAGACGTATCCACCAGGGGCAAATGCCAAGGATAAAAGGGCAATCAGAAGAATGGCCATTCAGTTCATCATCTGCGAGGGTAAGCTGTATAAGAGAGGTCATCTGGGAATGCATAAGCTATGCGTTGAAGACGAAGAATCAAAACGCCTGATGGAGGCCATCCATGGAGAAGAATGCGGTGCGCATATGAACGGGGTAATGCTAGCGTGGAAAATCCTCAGACAAGGTTACTACTGGTCCACCATGGAGGAGGATTGTATAGGTTTTGTTCGGCGATGCCACAAGTGTCAAATCCATGCAAACCGCATGAACATCCCGCCGTCGAAGCTGTACAATATGACTTCGCCATGGCCATTTTCAGTTTGGGAAATTGATGTGATCAGGGCTGTTACTCCGAAGGGGTCGAATGGACATGAGTTCATCTTCGTCGCGATAGATTATTTTACAAAGTGGGTTGAGGCCCAATCTTATGCGGTGTTGAAGGCTTTACATGTTGCGAAATTCATCAGGAACAACATCATCTGTCGCTATGGGGTCCCGAACGAGATCATTTCAAACAATGGTTCCCACTTCAAGAAGGAAGTGATTGACTTGTTGGAGAAATACAATGTGGCTTTTTATAAGTCATCCACATATCGGCCGCAGACCAATGGAGCAGTCGAGGCCGCCAACAAGAACATCAAACACATTTGCAGAAGATGGTGGAAACCTACCGGGATTGGCCAGATAAGCTGCCGTTTGCTCTGTGGGGCTACCGGACTTCAATTAGAACTTCCACTGGAGCGACTCTGTATTCATTGGTTTATGGGATGGAGGCCGTTCTACCTATTGAAATTGAGGTTCCGTCATTGCGAGTGCTGGCTGAGTGTCAGATAACCGAAGCAGATTGGCAACAGAGCAGATTCGAGGAACTCATGCTCTTTGATGAAAGAAGACTGAAAGCACTGTACCATGTTCAGGGTTATCAGCGCAGAATTGCTAGGGCTTTCAACAAGAAGGTTAAGTCCCAGAATTTGAAAAAAGGAGATTTGGTGCTCAAAGACAATCGAGCTCTCATCCATGACCCTAGGGGCAAGTTCAAACCTAACTGGACTGGTCCCTACATCATCAAAGCTATCTGGTCAGGTGGAGCTGTGGTTCTGATGGACCTAGATAGCCTAGAGTTCTCCCAGCCGATCAATATGGATAAGTTGAAGAAATATTATCCCTGAGAGGCTTGCTAGGCCGAAAACCCGAAAGGGCGACCTAGGCAAAATTAGAGCATGAAAAATTTGAAATCATAAAAACTGAGCTCGCAAGGTTGAAAACCCGCAAAGGGCGGCCTTGGCAAAAGTTAGAGCGTAAAAGGAGAGGGAAAATACTCGAGCGAACCTGAGCCTGAACTACGTAAGGCTTGATTCCCATCTTCGGGATACGTAGGCAACTTCATCCTGAAGTCCAGCCATAAACTTTTCCCCAATCAACTTTGTCCATATTGATCATCTCGGTCATCTTTGTCTACTCAGCATTCAAGGGTTCAGTTGAGATCTTCGGTACAGTGTTATTCAGACTAGGGGCAACTTTCCAGTTGCTGGGATCTGGGGTTGTGCATTTCAGTGACAGATTTCTGGCATGTCCAGTTCTGATCCATATCGAAAATGGTTTTGAAAAGTTTTAATAAAAGTTGACTTTGCTCAAAATAATCTTTTTACAACTTAGACCATTTTTGGACTAAAGTGAAAAATTTTCAGTACCCACAACCTTCAATTTCATTGATTTTAATACAGAGTTCTCCTGCTCTTGCATACAAATTGAAGTTGCTTTTTATTACATTCATAAAGAAAACTTGAAAGTACTAATAAAGCAATAAATCTGGGGCATAGATAAGTCAGGTGTTCCTGCTTCCCCTCCCAGAGTTGGTCGAAGCCTCTGACGCCAAACTGGGCCCAATCTGTGCCTCTTCATTGAGCCAATCTATGCACTCATCAGACAACGTGCAACTGAAAGTGGGAGCGGGGACCAGGAGCTCTCTAGTCCTCCATGCTGTGGTATACCAAGCAAGCTATGTGCCTCGGACCGAGAATGCAGCAGGGTACTCTATCCCCTCCAATGGGCAAGCCTGATCATGGCCAAACTGACGCTGGAATCGGAAAGGAAAGTAAAACACGCAGTGTGTCAGACCAATCAATTGAATCCCAGTCTGTCGGGACATGCTGTAGCTCATTGCCGGTAGATTGAGCCAGGGGCATCGCCAAGCAATGCGGTCTGCGGACAAACTGCACATCCAGTCGAACCACCATCCCTCATCAAGGGCATTGACTAGACACCGTCGGAAAAAGTAGCCGCGAGCCGAGTATGCTGGACAAGAGTCCACAATCTGTAACTTGTCCATCAACCACACCTGGGGAGGGATGGAAAATGAGAGAATAAAGAATAGAGAGATGTACGATGAGAGAAAAGAGAGAAAAGGGTTTTGTGAGAAAAAATCGAGCCTGAGGGCCGAGTGATGTGAGCAATATATGTGAGGAAAAGGGTGGGAAACATTACCTGCAGCAGTAGTGGACTCCCCGCAAATCTGGTTGTCTCCCGGCGATGGAAAGCATCCAAGCCCATCAATATCTCGGCCAATGTCATGGCAATACAGCTCTTGCCTTCTTTCAAGCCTTGGGCAACTTCGATCAATCGGACCCTAGAATCCCCGGAATCTGAGGCAAGTAAGAAATGAGATAGCATGCACAAGCAAAGGGCATGTTGCCGAAAACCTTGCCAATGATGGTCACCGCGGTCACCAGCAGCAGAGAACCGGCAAATCAAACTCGGAATATCCATCATTCTGTTACAAATCAAAGATCGAGCGTCGTGCATCGTAAGTCCACACATTTGTCCCAAGGCTAGGGCATGGCCAAAGCGAAGCTGGGGTAAGATCTCTTCATCGCGTTCCGATTCCATCAAGGCTTGGAAATCTTCAAAGGTAGGACACACCTCTTGCCTGCAAAAGCTAAAGACATGTGTTACCGGATTCCAAAACCTCGCCGCGGCATGGAGGAAGGGAAGGTGCAGCGGAGTACGGCTCAACGTGAATAGTGCATTCAAGCCGAAGCCTCGGAAGTTCAACTTTTCCGAGCCATCTAGAGTAGCAATCCAAGCTGCAAGATTTTCAGTGAGGAACGCCTCCATTTTGATGCAAAATTGAGATAAAATGAATGAACCACGAAGCTGGGACTTTTATAGAGGATAAGGCACTGTTCGGGGGACACATGTCACAAAACTGGTGGTTGCTAAGCCAGGTGGTCGGCCGACCACCTTTTCTGGTAGGCCGACCACTCTCTTGGTCTCCAATAAAAAAAGCTGGTCGGCCAGCTTCCTTAGGTGGTCGGCCATGAAGGAAAATGGGGTTTTGGTCTTGTCCTAGCCTCTAGAAGAAAGTTCCTAGCATTTCCATGCATCGAGAGTGTTGAAGGTGCGAGTTTTCCTCTGTTTCAGAGGCATTCCGTCACTCCGACCGTCCGAAATGCACTTTGTTTATCGAGTTGTTGTTGAAGTCTTGCTTATCGAGTTGTTGTTTTGCTTATCGAGTTGTTGTTTTGTTTATCGAGTTGTTTTGTTATCGAGTCTTGTTTATCGAGTCATCGAGTTGCGTGTATTAAGTTGCTACTCTTTGTTTAATTAACATTGTTGTGTCTTGCTTATCGAGTTGTAAACTTGCTAAGGTTTTGTTGTTTCTTAGTGAGTTCAATTATTTAGTTTGTTGGGTCGGTTCACTACCTGACTTGGCAATTTTCAGTGCTCGATTTCCATTCAATCTCATTTTTGTGCAAAATGATGCGATGTGATGCTAAGAATATAAAATACAACACTTTTTCTAAAAAAAAAAAAAGAAAGCTGTTTCATTCTATCATGCTTCCTTTGTTACAACATTTTACAACAAGAGTACAAGTTTTACAGAAAATAAAACTGCCTAATAATGTACAATGTGCTACAACTACTAGTAAAAAAGGAAAATAAAGCAGGGAACAAGGCAACATCAGTGCTATCAACTACAGGAATAAGAGGCTCTCTTCGTCCTCATCTGCGGAACAGCCTCTGCACCGTCATCCTCATCTGAGTCGGAGCTACCATCCTCGGAACCCTCCTCGGCATCGTCCCCACTACCGGAACCGAAACCGGAGTCACCCTCTCTGCCAGCAGATGTCTCTGACTGGGGATGCGCGGGCTCCTCCTCCTCACTAGACTCCTCCTCTATGACAGGTGCGTTGCGTCTGCCTCGGCCGCGAGTCGAACCTCCTCTCCTAGCTCCCCGAGAAGGCCTAGATGGCCTAGCCTGTGGCTGAGTATGTATTGGAGGCATCTGAAAAGAAAGAGCGCAATTTGAATACATCAGCCAAAATATGTATATCATATGCAAATGCAAGAAAACTACATAGAGTGGGTGCATGCAGATATAGTACATGAATATGGTGTGTCAGATGTGCTCTACACATACAGTCAATCAATGTAGTGAAATGTTCGAATTCAGCATGTCATCAGAAGTATGATAAATGCAAGAAAACTAAAGAGTACCGAGACACCGACGATGGACAGCTGCGTCTTTCTCCGCAGGACCATGCCCTCGAGTGAGGCCACCAACCCGAGCAACCCCTCAGTATATTCGACGGGAGGCTGCAGATGCAGATGCAAGTTATCAATAAATGAATGAATGTCCAAGTATCTGAGTGATAAATCAGAGCTGTAAAGCTTACCGGTGGTGAGTCAGGGTCTCTGACATATCGGTGATCAGGCATAGGAGGCTCTATCGGAATCGGGTAGGAAGTCCCATATCGCCATCTCGTCAATTCAGTCGGGATATCTGGCCATCCGGCGTGATGATAAGTCGGGGGGATCAGGGGGACCAGTCCAGCCCCAGCTCTAGATGTGCCGGCCCTACTGGTAGAAGGGACATCTGCAGCCCGAGCTCGACTCGATGACGGCACATCAGCAGCCCTCATCCTAGGAGTACGGACACCTGTCAACGGAGGCATCAAATATGTATGACGGTAAATTGCGTACTCCCCATCCTCCAAATGTAGAAGTACATCAGTGCCCAGCATAGCCGCATCAACCTGCTGGGGAGTGAGTCTCCCAGTGGACTACATATCGTTTGGAGGCGCTGATGGGACACTCTGCTCGGGGTCTCCCATCGTTTGGCGCAGGAAGCGGTCCCCCAAAAATCAGGCCCTGCCGACGGGTCCCTCAAATAAGATCCTATACCGAGAAGAGGCCCATCCCCCGGCAAACTGAAATCGGGTATCTCTATCCAAGGGCGCCCAGGGCTGCCACGTGATCTGCGGATAACCGATGCATAAGTCGATTATAAATCGCAAATGTGCAAGATGAATCAAAGATGAAAACATGGAAAACTGAGAGTTCTGAATTACCTTGGTCGCCCGCACCGTGTCGAAAAACTGCCGTAGGTAGTGCAGAGTCTCCCGGGCTCTCGGCCGGTATTGGCCCTCGAATACGAGCGAATACGGAATCATAAGAGGTGCCTCCACCTCGAGCTCCGGGGCTAGTGTCGGGAAATGAAGCAAAAACCCATGGCTGTGGAAAATAGGGCAACAGTCATCAGAATACAGAATGCTGAGTGCAGAATGTAAATGCAGAATGTATAGAGAATGCAGAATGCTGAGAGCAGAATGCAAAGTACAGAATGTAAAGTGTACCATGTGTGCAGTGTACAGATAATGAAAAGCAGAAATGTAAATCAAGAGGGCAGAAAGTACCTCTCAGGCTCTCCAATAGCCGCCAACTATGTTCCCCCATCCGCGAGAGGTCGCATTCATGTAGCAGTAGAGGGTAGCCAAGCCGGCGCCACCCCAATCATACTGGCTGACCTGTGATAGGTCCACCAGAGCGCTGAGCAAATACAATCCAACTGTGTTCCCTCTGTCGGAGAATAAAGTGGTCCCGAAAAGGAACATAAAAAATCCTCTAGCATACTGCTTTATCCCCTCGGGAGTCTCAGGCGCAGTCCCCCTGTACTACGTGGAGAACCAAGTATACCGGACTCTGCCCGAGGACCTGTCAACTGGCGGGCGAGCTCCTAACAGATAAATCCAGGCAGCCTCCCATTCGCTCATCTCCTTGTCATAGGGGATCGGCCAGCCTGCCATGTCAAGGCCAGTCAATACGGCAAAGTCAAATGGGGTCATCGTCATGTCCCCGGTAGCCGAGAAATGGAAGGAGTTGGTGGTGTCCCACCATCTCTCTAGAAGGGCACCCATCAGAGTCCTGCTCGCCGGATAACGTGATATCCCCGTGCAGAAGGGTCCGAACCCTGCCTGGTCGACTAGATCGCGAACG
Source organism: Camellia japonica (assembly GCA_030407325.1). Lineage (NCBI taxonomy): Eukaryota > Viridiplantae > Streptophyta > Magnoliopsida > Ericales > Theaceae > Camellia > Camellia japonica. The sequence goes on along the minus strand of JAPPVO010005112.1, from coordinate 5,627 downwards.
GCTCCCGGGAGCTCCGCATACCACTCTCTAGCGATGATCGATCCATAACCTCGTGTGATACGAGAGGATACCTGCATTCAGAATGAACATATGTATTCAGTTTCGAAATGAACGTATAAACTGTGCACAAATCAAATCAGATGCAATGCTGTGGACTGCGTGTTCAGTATGAGCTGCGTGCAAATGAAAATGTATGGGCTGCGTGTTCAACATGAAGTATATGAGCTGTGTGTTCGGAAGTGAAATGTGTGGGCTGCGTGTTCAACATGAAGTATATGAGCTGTGTGTTTAGAAGTGAAGTGTGTGGGCTGCGTGTTCAATATGAAGTATATGAGCTGTGTGTTCAGACTTCAAAAACAGTGAGCTGTGTGTTCATCTCAAAGTGTGACCTGTGTGTTTAACATCAAGTGTTTGAGCTGTGTGTTCAGACTTCAAAAACAGTGGGCTGTGTGTTCATCTCAAAGTTCGAGTTGTGTGTTCAACATCAAGTGTTTGGGCTGCGTGTTCAGATTTCAGAAATAGTGGGCTGTGCGTTCACCTCAAAGTTTGGGCTGCGTGTTCAAATTTCAGAAATAGTGGGCTGTGTGTTCACCTCAAAGTTTGGGTTGCGTGTTCAGATTTCAAAAATAGTGGATTGTGTGTTTGCCATTAAATAGTGGGCTGTGTGTTCATCATCAAAGTACGAGCTGTGTGTTCAGAAATTCGAGTGCTTGAGTTGCATATCAACTTAACAAGATACTGTGCTGTGAGTTGTGTGCTAGAATGAGCAGAAGTATGGTGTGTAAATGCGTTCAGAACGAGTAGATAAAACACATAGCAAAAGCGTAAAATGCACAGAAAATGCAGAATACATTGCAGAATATGTAAAAGTGAAGTACATACCTCTCGTGCCTGATAAGAGAGGTGGGACTCTGGCTCCCGCAGTAATAGATCTACAGGTGCTCGATCATCAAAGTCTGTGAAGTGGTAGAAAACGGCCCGAGGAAGGATGTGCGTCGGAGGGTCATACCTCTCGGGAATAAATGGTCGAATCCTCGGGGGCAAAGACATGATATCTGGCTCACCCTCGGCACCCGGAGGACCTTCGCCGTGAGGAAAATGGCCCGCCATTTTCGAGAAATCTGCAAAAATGAGCAAAATGAGCCAAAATTGGAAAAAGTCAACAAAAGTCAACTCTCGGGAAATGAAAAGGTCAACAAAAGTCAACTCCCGAGAAAATATTCCAAATATTGAGACAAACTTACCCCAAGTGGTGAAAATGGAGAAAGAAGCACCGAAATCAAAATTTAATTGGTCCAAAGTGAAGAGAACTGAAAGATTTCACGAAACAACTTTGCGTGGGGCGTTGGAAAACGCGTATAGAGCGCAGATCTAAGGAAGAAAATGATTTAGGAAGCAAGGGGAGACGATTTCAGACCTGAAGTTGTGAGCAAAAAGTGTTTGGCCGTGTGTATTTAAAGAAACAAGGGTGAAAGGACAAAACTGCCCCTGTTTCTGGCTAGGTGGTCGGCCGACCACCTTTTCGGGTAGGCCGACCACCCCCTACACCAAACCTAGTCGGTGGCCTCCAAACCTGGTCGGTGGTGTTCCCAAGGTGGTCTCCAATGTCTCTTTGAGCTCCCTGCAAAATTTGGTAGTGATCGGAGTCCCCGACACCCGAGAAAGTACAAGAAAAATGCACTTTTCATCGCGAAATCCCTCTGCAGGAACTTCAACTCCAACTTTCGATGCGTGTTTCATTGTTACTCGTCAAGAGCAAGATGTATCCTTTTTGAGTATGTTGTGACCCTTCCGGGAGGTAAACCGGAGGCCGCGTTTGAGTCGCCCTCGTCGAAACTTGCATTTCTTTGCCCGTTGTTTTGTGTCAAATGTGCATTCGAAGTTGTACTTATCCTGCATTGTTATGCACGTCACTTGTATTGTTATGCACATCACTTACATTATTGTGCACGTTTCACCGGTATTGTCATACCTCCATACTTAACTTGCGTTGTCGCGTATATTTCTCTTTGCATTGCGATGCACTCTCCCATCAACACCATGATTGTCTGCGTTCGATATAGCGTTGAACATATGTTGCTAACTATGTTGTGCTTGTTAAGTTTCTCTATTTTGCAGGCACGATATTGTATGTATGGTTCATTTGAGGCTGGTGCGACCAGACGAACCGCACAGGTATTATATCTTCTCCGTGTGAGACGTAGCGAGAATTGAATAATTCTCCGCATTCTTAAAGCTGCATGAAATGTAGTTGTTGCTTTGCATTCTTGCTTAAAACTGTTGCATCTATTGTGAATATTTGCTTCATTACAGCTTGCTGCTTTGCATAATCATGAGTTACGTTTGGCTTGGTGCACATCATCTTGCATTTTGCCCCCTGCCTGCGGGCACATCTCTTTGTTTATCTTGTCTGTTTATCTAAGTCTTCGGCCTTGTCAAAAATGGGTCGTCTCTGGGCTTTGACATTCACTCTCGTCACTTATGACTTCCGAGTTCTGTCAAAGAGGGGCAACTGTAGACACCCTATTTTTGACCGACCTTAAGACTCAGACGTCACCGATTGAGCGCTCGGTGATGATGCATATTGTGCTCGTTCTGAAGTTGCAGAGTCTCGGCTGAGAGCCTTGCCTCCGGACTTCGGGGTTCTTTTGTGCTTTGCCTCGGTTTGCGAACCGGGTCCTGTTTTCTCTGTTTTCTCTTCCCGAAGGGAGGGAGAGGTCTCGTAGACCAGTTTCCAGTTTTCGGAGCCGTCGGCTGTGCGCCTCGGTTCGGGACTGCTTAACTTTCTCTGTTTGCTCCGGTTTTTGGCACACACCTTGTTTCCTCTCCCTAGAGGGACACTGTGGTCCCGGGGACCACCTTTGGTGGCTGCGCGCCGCTTTCGTTGCTTAACAGTCAGTTTTCGGGGCCTCCGGCTACGCGTTTTGGCCCCCGAACCCTCGTTTTGCATCAGTTAGGTTTCGTTTTTGGCGTGGACCCTAGTTTCATTGTTAGGAAGGTGGTGGTATGGTGGGAGACCACCTTTCTTCTTGGAGACCACCTTTCTGTTCGCCGCCCGATTTTCTTGTTAGAGGGGTGGTCTCCTTCACTTTTGGGCCATAATTTCTGGTCTCCCATATCACCATTGTGTTGTATTCACCTGGGAGGCCACCAATATGGGTTGGCCGACCACCTTTGGTTATTGACCTTTTTGAACCTTCTTTGAAAGCTAGTTTTTCTCACTTTTGGGCCATAATTTCTGGTCTCCCATACCACCATTGTGTTGTATTCATCTGGGAGACCACCAATCTGGAGTGGCCGACCACCTTTTCAACTTGACCTTTTTGACCCTGGTCGGCCGACCAGGGGTCATGGTCGGCCGACCACCTGAACTGGTCGGCCAGCCATCTGCTTTTTCCTCTCAATGAGTGTATTCCAGCTATGCCAGCTGCGAAGCAATTGGTGCATCCTCCATACACGTGTATGGAGGATGTTTGGCCTAGCTTTGAAGCTTCTTTGAGAAGCTTTAGGCCTTCTCCTCTATAAAAGGAGAGCCCCTCTCCCTTTCAAAGGGTTCAGAAAATCTGGAGAGGCATACATACTTTTCCCTCCATAGCTCTCTTCTCCAAGCTCCAAACCCCATTATTCTTGCACCCATTACACTACACCTCCTAGCACAACACCTCTACCATCCATCCAAGCACCTTGGAACTGATTTGCAGAGGTTGAAGGCTCATTACCTTGGTCCAGAAGTTGCTGAGGGTCGGCTCTACAAGGGTAAGCCTCTATTTCTTTTTTTTTTTGCATTATTTTGCTTCATATCTTAGCCCTATTTGCAAGCCTTTTTGGGTTTCGACATAAACTAAAAAAAGTCTTATTTTGAGCTCATATTCAAGTTTGATTAAGGTAATTTTTCTGTTGGGGGTCGTCTACCCCCTTGCATGCTTCATTTCCTCATGTTTTGAGCTATGCATTAGAGCATTGGTGTTGGCCTTGGTTTGGCCTTTTAGCCATTGAAATCTAGTGGATTTTCAGTGGCTAACATGTGTCTTTGAGCTTCAGAATCAGAGAGGGGTGACCCTCTCACCCCTTGTTCTCTTTACTAGCTTTGTTGGCCTTACAAAGGAGCCCCTATTTGCATGTTTCAAAGCCATGCTCCAGGCCATTTTTGATGAGTTTTGTGACCTGCATGACCTCTGTCCAGAGGTGGTTTGGTCATATTAAGTATCTATCTTGCATGTGTAGAGTAATCCTATTCAAGGCCTTTCGAAGGGGCTTTCACTTGCATGCTTCCTAGACCAATTTCAGGACCTTTTTGATGGGTTTTAGGACCCTCATAACCTCTGTATAGAGGTGGTTTTTCCATTTTGTGTGTCCATCATACATGTGTAGAATAACCCCTTGCATGGCCTTCCAAAGGAGCCTATCATTCTTGCATGTGTTGACTGAGTTTCAGTGAGTTTTTGGGCATATTTTGGCATGGCATACTTCTGTTTTTGGCTGGTTTGGTGACCTCTCTTGTGCTTCATACACATGTAGTGTAAATCATGCTTACTAGCCTATGTTGCATGTTGTTTTGGCCCTTCATGTTAGCACTTTTTGACCATGCCATAAACTGAGTTTGTGCATATTTTGGACTGCCTTAGCTCTATTTTCATGCCTCATGGTCGAATGATGCTTGTCTTGCATACTTGTAGTTCAACATCCATGCCTAACTTTTAGTCTTGAGGTCTATTGCATGCATGTGCTGAGGTATTTTCATGTTTTGGGGTCATTTTGCATCATATTTCAGAGCCTATATAAATGTCATAGCCTCATGTTTTTTACTCTTTAAGTGTGCTTGAGAGTTGTGCATGAATGCCTTGTTTTCGGACCATTGAATGAGCTTCATTTCTTCGCATGTTGAGCCATCTTTTTAGACTGTTTTCCCACTGTTTCAGACCTGCCTAGGGTCTATTTGGGGTTGGTTTTGCCATTTGTGCATTACTTTGGGTACCTCTAGTGTAACGCACTTCACTAGCTTCGGTACCCGGGCCATTTAGCATGCATTGGGTGACATATTTGCATGTTTCGGGACCATCTTTTATACCATTTTAGAGCTGTATCATGTGCCATTCTATGCCATATTTCATCCTTTGCCATGCTTTGTTAGAGTTGCATGTTGTACCCTAGGATCGGTCATTTACATTCGAACATGTTTACATATATTTCGGTTGTCTCATTCTCATCATTTGGCCACTGATTTGAGTGTGGCTGAGGTCCACTCATATTGGTTTAAGTCCATCTTGCATTGTGTATGCCATTTTAGTCCATAGTATTGCGTATGCTAGGTTGTATGTGTGCATCTCATCCTTGCATGTTTGCATGATTAGGTCACATTGCATTAGGATTGCATGCTAGTTGCATTTGTGCATGTCATGCCATCTCATTGCATTGTGTTTGGAGTAGGGTTAGTCCAAACACGGAAAACGAGGAGTGTTTCGTACTCAAAGTGACGAAACGTGTCTCAATTTCCGGTCGCCGACACTCCGGATTACCCATGATGGAGTCTAGGCCTTGTTATGTTTGTTTGTGCATTCATTTCACATTGAGTCGTGCAATTCGACTCCCCGCCATCATGCATCGAGATGCGCGATTGATGGTACGAG
>JAPPVO010005111.1:0-20082 GCA_030407325.1 Camellia japonica | reverse complement strand
GCTTTTTTGCTTACTTTCCAGGGTGAATGACGACGATGTTCCGAACTTCGTCATTGATGGCATTATGCCAAAGTCAGTTCGGTGGCATGTCGACTTGCTTGCCGTTTTGACGATGGCTAGTTTGGAGACCTCCGCACGAGGACTTTCCAAAGATGCGCGAGATAAACACGTAAGGAGTTCTAAGTGCTCACTAAGCCTAGAAGGGCGCCACCGATGGCAAGAGTCACACACTCAGCACTTGGAAAGCATGCTGAAAGACCAAGATGACATCATCATGAAGATGGCGATAGAGATGGAGGTGATGAAATGCTAGCTGAAGGAAAAGGGCGTTGCTGGAGTGGAAAACAACAATGAGTGCGCCCAATCTCACTACTCTGGCAGTCAGAGAAGACGACAAACTCCTTCACTCTCTATCACAAGGAGCTTCAGAGCTGACGACCCCGATGCGTCTGCAGGAATGTGTCGTATTTAAGACAACAACTATCGCCCTTCACGTTCGTCGACAATGTCAAGATACTCGTACTCCGATTGGTTAGGAGATCTGAGGGAGGTACTGGAGGAGTGAGCGTGCCGGCAGGAGGCTCAGAGGGTGCTGACGCTACAGTGGAGATAAGCCAGTGAAAAAGTCGCAATGCCACCAATCTTGGCGACACACGCGCCACCAGATAGGGAGTTGGCGAGGCTGAGCGCCATCCCATTTTCCATAGAAATAGAGAACACAACGCTCTCCGTTGGCTTCCACCAGCCTACGTTCACGCTCTATGACAGAAAGACTGATCCGTACATGGACGTGAGCCACTTCCGACAAGTTATGGCTAGACATGGGCGAAACAATGCACTGATGTGCCTTATTTTCCCATCAAGTTTAGGTGAATTGGGCCTAAAGTGGTTTGAAAGGCTATCGGAAGAGAGTATCTAGAGGTGGCAGCAATTGTCGGAGGCGTTTGTCACCCGATTCAAGACCAATACCAAAACTCCCAAGGAAGTCAACCATCTTTTGGGAATCAAGATGGAACTGGGCGACTCATTGAAAATGTACAATGCCAAATATTGGGAGACATTCAACGAGATGCATGAATGCCCCACAAACTTGGTGATCACCTAATACCTGCGCAGTCTTCCAATCGGACATAGGCTGAGGGATGCGCTCACTATGAATCAACCAGTAACAATGGAGCTGTTGATTCAAAACACATCAAAGTTGAAGATGACGTGGTTGCAGCTACTATGAAGACAAATCCAGTAGTGGCAGACAAAACAGTCATAGGGAAAGTCAATGCAGTTGGACAAGAGGATGGTTGTGCAAATAATCATGGAAGAAATCTGGGGAGTTCAGTTTTCGAAGACAACAGTAAGAAGGTCGAAGAAAAGTGGTATAAAATATGTAGAATATAAATGGCCGATCTATTTCTGAAACATCGAACACTGCCAATATGAAGTTTTATTCTTAGTTCTATTTTTGTAACCTTTTCTACTATTAATGTAATAAAACAAGTAGACCATTTTCATAAAAAATGTTGTATTTCTGCCTCGCCAAGAAGATTTAGCGCTGTCCAAGGGGCAACTGACGATTGTTTTGACAGAGAGATCAGAATTCCTTACCAGGCTGATTTTGCTTGGCAAGATGAAAGTTGGTGTTTCATTCAACTTTGGAATTCCTTGCCAGGATGATTTTGCTCGACAAGATGAAAGTTGGTGTTTTGTTCAAATTTAGAATACCTTGCTGGGTTAATTTTGCTCAGCAAGAGGTTTGTTGATAGCTTTGATCAACTTTGGAATTCTTTGCCGAGCTGAGTTTGCTCTCCAAGAAGTCTTGCCGAGTTGATTTTGCTTACCAAGATGTAAGTTGTCGAGCTGACTTTGTTCACCAACTTTGGAATTCCTTATTGACCTAATTTTGCTCGCCAAGAAGTCTTTCCAAGTTGATTTTGTTCACCAAGATGTAAGTTGTCGAGCTCATTTTGCTTCCCCACTTTGGAATTCCTTGCCGAGTTGATTTTGCTTGCCAAAAAGTATTGCCGAGTTGATTTTGTTTACCAAGAAGTTGTTGAGCTGACTTTACTCACCAACTTTAGAATTCCTTGTTGAGTTGATTTTGTTTGCCAAGAAGTCTTGCTGAGTTGATTTTGCTCGCCAAGATGTAAGTTGCCGAGCTGATTTTACTCGCTAACTTTGGAATTCTTTACTGAGTTGATTTTGCTTGCTAAGAAGTAAGTTGTCGAGCTGACTTTGCTCAACAACTTTAGAATTCCTTGTTGAGCTGATATTGTTCACCAAGAAGTCTTGCAGAGTTGATTTTGCTCGCCAAGATGTAAGTTGCCAAGCTGATTTTGCTTGCCAACTTTGGAATTCCTTGTCGAGTTGATTTTGTTCGCCAAGAAGTCTTGCCGAGTTGATTTTACTCACCAAGGTGTAAGTTGCCAAGTTGATTTTTCTCGCCAACTTTGGAATTCCTTGCCAAGGCTCACCAAGAAGTCTTGTTGAGTTGATTTTGCTCGCGAAGATATAAGTTGCCTAGCTTATTTTACTCATCAATTTTTGAAATTCCTTGTCGAGCTAATTTTTCTTGCCAAGATGTAAGTTGTCGAGCTGATTTTGCTTGCCAACTTTGGAATTCCTTGCCTAACTGGCTTTGCTCACCATGAAGTCTTGCCGAGTTGATTTTGCTTGCCAAGAAGTAAGTTGTTTAGCTGACTTCTCTCGCCAACTTTGGAATTCCTTGCCGAGTTGGTTTTTGCTTGGCAAAAAGTCTTGTCGAGTTGATTTTGCTCGCCAAGATGTAAGTCGCCAAGTTGATTTTGTTCGCTAAGAAGTCTTGCTGAGTTGATTTTGCTAGCCAAGATATAAGTTGTCGAGTTGATTTTTCTCACCAACTTTAGAAGTTTTTCCGAGATGCTTTTGCTCAGTAAGAAGCAATTTGCCGAGCTGACTTTGCTAACTAACTTTGAAATTCTTTGCCGAGCTGATTTTGCTCGCCGAAAAGCAAGTAACCAAGCTGACTTTGCTCACCAACTTTGAAATTCCTTGCCGAGTAGATTTTGCTCGGCAAGCGGTTTGTTGATGGTTTTGATCAACTTTGAAATTCCTTGCTGAGCTAATTTTGATCGCCAAGGAGGTTACCAAGCCGATTTTGCTCGCCGAGAAGTAAATCGCCAAGCTAAGCTGATTTTGCTTGCCAAGAAGTCATGCTGCTTTTTGCTCGCCAAAGAAGTTGCCGATCTGACTTTGCTTGCTAAGAAGTTGCCGAGCCGATTTTGCCTGCCAACTTTTGATGAAAACTGATAATTTGTTCAGTTGAAAAGAATTCTAATCGAGTAGTGGACATGGTCCAGGGCAGTCCATTAGCTTGTGTCATTGCTCATCATGCATCATTTTTTTTTTGGCTGACACTTGCATGTCATTTGCAAAGTCTATTTGCAAGGTCCGTTTGCAAGGTTCGTTTGCATGGTCCGTTTGCAAGGTCTGTTTGCAAGGTCGCCAAGGTCAAGCCAAGCAAAGTCTGTTTGTAAGGTCCGTTTGCATGGTCCATTTGCAAGGTTGTCAAGGTGAAGCCTAGCAAAATCTATTTGCAAGGTCCGTTTGCATAGTCTATTTGCAAGATCCGTTTGCAAGGTCACCAGAGTTAAGCCTAGCAAAGGCAAGCCCATGACATCAAGTGTGAGGCAAAGTGGTTTTGTGACCAAACGAAGGGCACAGATTTCAAGGACTGACCAAAATGAATAGCTTGGCTAAGAAAGGTAATTCCAATCATGCCAAGGTAGATGGAATTAAGGGGCAATTGAAATGGAGATTTGTGTTGAACAATGGGCCGAGCTAAACTAACACAGAATGTGGTGTTAGGCTGAGTCAAACCAGCACAGATTGTGGCGTTGAGCTGAGCCAAACCAACATAAAATGTGAGGCTAAGCCGAGTTAACCAACATGGACATGGCATTGAACTGAGCTAGACCTTTGCGGTCTTAGGCGTCACGCCATGTCTGGGCTGCGAGAATGGGCCGGATATGAGGACCGAGCAATGTGTGCAAGGGGCTGTAGTCTACAGTCGAGAACGAACGACATGCCAAGACCAACTAGTCTAAGAGTGTAGCACCATTGAGGTATTGACCGAACACGAAGCCGACTTGGAGCTAGCATGATTCAACTTGACACGAAGACATCCTAAGCTAGCATTCTGTTGGTGCTGCAAGTGATCGTTTGGTTAAGGCATCCCACGTGGTCCAATGGCAGAAGATGAGGAATCCACTCTGAGAATGCGTCAATACCGTTTGGCGGTTTGGCCAATGTTGATTGGCAATATTGACGGCTACGTGTGAGGAATGAAGAAGGTAGTTGTCATGACCCAAACTCGCCCCTATGGATTAGAGTCAAACCGGCCAGTAATCACGAGACTACTTGTGCCTCAGTCAGAAACCGAATCATAATTAATAGGGGGCCAAATTGCGGAAGCAAAATTTACAAAGATTGTCCAATGAGCTGTGCATACATGGCTTGACTAAAACATTCTCATATCTATATAATAAACTCACACCATATGAACATTCATATAAAGTATGTAATACACACATCCAGGATCATTCAAGTCAGTATTAACGAAAACCAAGCTTATACAAAGGGATGGTTACTCATGACCACAAAAGATCAAGAGCAAAATATTAAGGGTCAAGTAAAACAAAAGTAAGGCCTCTTGCGTGAGGCGACCTTGGTTGATCTTTCAAGGCTTGGCTTCTTATTGCTTACTAGGGTTGGGGCTGGACATCCCGCTGCTCACCTACATTCATAAATATAAACAGTGAGCTAACGCCTAGTGAATAATATCAAAACAAAGGAGTTCATTATCACACTTAGTGCTCAATGTTAAATCAGAACGACCTCAGGTCCTTTACATCATATCCCAAGTACAAAACGACCTTAGGTCCACGTAACATACAGAATGACCTCGGGTCCAACTTACACATTAAACGACCTTGGGTCCATTACACACTGAACGACCTTAGGTCCAATACTCACAGAACGACCTTAGGTCCAATACTTATACACGTTTATTGTGTGCACACATTTAGATCTGTGATCATATCTGTTTCTGTATCCAGAACGACCTTAGGCCCATATCTTTTCCTTGTCCCAAACAGCCTTCGACCCATTTAATAATCATACAGAACGACCTTAGGCCCAATTAGCATTCTCATTAAATATACTGAATGGCCTTAGGCCCATTTCACATTCTCATCAACTATACCGAGTGGCCTTAGGCCCATTTCATACTACATTGATAGCTTTGCATATCTCATTCCAAATTGAGTGATTGGAATGCTCGTTCATATTATCACTTTAAAGGTTTTAGAACCTTACCACATAGGCATCGTTTAGAAAATAATGTGTATACGAAAAGATCCTCGCTAAGATATTACTGTAGACACCCCATTTTTGACCGACCTTAAGACTCAGACGTCACCGATTGAGCGCTTGGTGATGTTGCATATCGTGCTCGTTCAGAGGTTTCAGAGTCTCGGCTGCGAGCCTTGCCTCCGGACTTCTGGACTCTTTCATGCTTTGCCTTTTGCGAACCAGGCTCGTTTTCTCTGTTTCTCTTCCAGAAGGGAGGGAGAGGTCTCGTAGATCATCTCTCAGTGGCCGTAGGCTACGTTTCGTGGTCGTAGGCCATTTTGCCCGTTTGGAGTCCGGTTTCGTTTTTCGGAGCCGTTGGCCGTGTGCCTCGGTTCGGGACCGCTTAACCACCTCCGTTTGCTCCGGTTTTTGGCATGCATCTTATTTACTCCCTTTTGAGGGACACTGTGGTCCGAGAGACCAACTTCGTGGTCGAACACCACTTCCGGTGCCTAACAGTCAGTTTTCGGGGCCCGGGCTGCGCGTTTCGGCCCCCGAACCTTCATTTTGCATCGGTTTGAGTTCATTTTTGGCAGGGACCTCTGTTTCATTGTTAGGAAAGGTCGTAGAAGGGTGGGAGGCCAGTAATTGTTCTGACAACCAGTTTTATTCCTTCATCGCCCTCCGTCGCCCGTTTTTCTCACAAAGCCAATGTTGACCACCCTGGCCACTTTTTCTAGCCCTAAACCACATATTTGTGTTGTAGACACTGGGAGGCCACCAATATCACATGGCCGGCCAGTAATTGTGTGTGACCCTTTTGAACCCCTCCTAAAAGTGGCCTTTTCTCTCTCCTGGTTCACTGTCTCCAGTTTTTGACCACATGGCTGTGTTGAGCACACATGGGAGGCCACCAAATGTGGTGGCCGGCCACTAATCCAACTTGACCTTTTGACCCTTGGCCGGGGCCATGGGGAGGGCCGGCCGGCCACCTGCAACCTGGATACAGGCCGGCCTGCATCCCTCTGTTGGTACATTACAAATATCATTGTTTCCCCCCAGATTGTGTATCCGGGGGGCTGCCTTTTGGGGGAAACTTGAATTGTTTCCCCCCCATTTTTCCCCCTTTTTCCCCCTCTTTTGCCTATATATAACCAGAGCTCCAGCTGCATTTGAGGGTTAAAATTGGTTTAGGCTTGCACTATATCTCTCTCTCTCTCTCTCTTAATTCAACCTCAAAACCTTCAAATCCTACACCCTTTCTACACCACCACCTAGCACCACACCACCACTCCATTCCAGCAGCTTGGAGGATCTTTTCAGAGCTTAGGAGGCATCTTTTCTCAAGCCAAGAGGCTGTAAAGATTGGTCTACAAGGGTGAGTTACATTTCCCTCTTTTTGGCTTATTTTGCTCAATATTAGCCTCTTGCTTGCATTTTTGGGCTCCGACCCTAACTGAAAATAGCATATTTTGAGCCTTTTCATGTTTGTTTAAGGGTCCCTGTTTAAGGTCCCTAGCCACCACTTGCCTCTTTACCTCTCTTGTATGCCTTTCTTGCATAGTATTTTAGGCCTATTTATAAACTGTTTTGAGCTGTATAAACTGAAAAGTGGCTTATTTTGAGCCCTTCTTCAACATTGTTGAAGGGCTCATCACTGTTTGAGGCTTCCATTGTCACTTGCCTTTTATCCCTCTTTTGGCCTTATTTTTGCATGATTTGTTAGCCCTTGTGCTTGTATTTTTGGGCTTGGTCCGAACTGTAAATGGCCTTATTTTGACCCCCTCTTCATGTTTATAAGGGTTTTTTGTTTGAGGTCCTTTTGCTCTTTGTGTTTAAACCTCTTTTTAGGCCTTATTTTGCATAGTATTTTAAGCATGCTTGTGCACTGTTTTGGGTGGTCATCAACTGTAAAATGCCATTTTGGGCCCTCTTCAACATTGTTGAAGGGCCCTCCTCTGTTTGAGGCCAGAAACCATCACTTGCTTCTTTGTCCCTCTTTGGCCCATTTCTTGCATGATAGTTTAGCCATACTTGTGTTTGTTTTTGTGGCTTGTAAACTGTAAAATACCATATTTTGGCCCCTCTTCAACATTGTGAAGGGCCCTCTGTTTAGGCCAGAACTCACTTGCTTCATTATCTCTCTTTCGGGGCCATTTTTGCATGCTAGTTTAGCCCCATTTGTTTCACTGTTTGGCCTTGCTTAAAACTGTAAATATGCTTGTTTTGGGCTGTCTTGATTCTGTCTTCACACTTCATGTTCAAATAATGCATGCATTGCATAGCCATAGGTCATTCCATGTACCTAATTTCATGTTTCGGGATTCATTTCATGCATCGGGTGCCATTTTCCATGTTTCGGGGCTGTTTTGCATCATTTTGCTACTGAAATTTGCATGCTAGTATGCCATATTCCATGCCTTGCCATGTCTTGTTAGAGTGGCATTTGTGCCTTAGGTCGGTCCTCGGTTTGCGTGCACGTGTGCACGCATCTCGAGTGTCTCATTTTCATCTAATGGCCTCCTATGTGAGTGTGGCTGAGGTCCACTTGTGTTGGTGTAAGTCCATTATGCATTGTGTATGCCATTTCATTCATAGCATTGTGTATGCTAGGTTGTATGTTAGCGCATTGTGTATGCCATGTTACCTCGTGCATCGTGTATGCCATTTCATAGCATTGTGCATGTTAGGTTGTATCTTAGTTGCATTCATGCATGTCATGCATATTGCATTGTGTTGGGATAGGAGTTAGCCCGAGCACGGGAAACGAGGTACGTTTCGTACTCCGAGTGACGGAACGTGTCTCAATTCCCAGTCACCGACACTCCGGATTTCCATGATGGAGTTAGGTCTTGTTGTTTTATGTGCATTCATTCATATTGAGTTGTGCAATTCGACTCCTCGGCCATCATGCATCGAGATGCGTGATTGGTGGCACGAGGATCGAGGCATGCATACATGTGAAAATACATTGCCATGCCCCCTGCTCTCTGTTGCAGCAAATCAAGAATCAGCATTCCGGAGCTTGGCGCGCTTTCCAAAACAATTGCAAACAGAGGCTAATTGGGGCATCGCAGTGGATTTCCGCGCAAAGGCAACCCGGCATGCATCATTCATCATCTGAGAAGAGTCAAGGCAGTCCCTGGCTTGCATGCCAGTTTATTGTTTTCTTAGTTAATTTGTAATTAATTAGGTTTTGTACATATTTGGACTGTATTATTATTGGACTGTATATTGGGACTGTATATTATTCGGACCCTCTGTGCGAGGGCAATTGTAATAAGTGTGCGTGAGTGTGATGTATGTCTTCCAACCCCACGTCTTTCTTCCCTTTTATTTACTAGCTTATAATGGTTAGATTAGGGCTTGTTTCCATTAGCATACAGTATGATAGCATGTTTGCATTCATTCATCTGTTTTGCATGCACCGGGCTCGGCGCATCATACTAACTGCATTTGTATTTCAATTTCAAGTTGAATACATGTTAGCTGTAGCATTCCATATGCCATGTTTAGAATAGCCGAGCCTGCTATAGTTGCATTTTTGCATGTGTTGCATTAGGCATTTCTGTATATTAGGATCATGCATGGATTTCTAATAGCTTCTGTTTTGGCTTGGAGTACTCGGTGAGTTTTATGCTTTAGCATCCTTGCATGCGTGTGAGTGACTGCCATGAATAGCATGCTTACCATGAGGCTATTGCTTATGTGATATAACTGCCTGAATGCCTGTGGGTGAAGGTTGGGTTATTTGGATTGGAACAAATCATGACTGTGAGTTTTAAGCCCACTAGATAGTGGCAAAACCATTTCTAAGCCCACCTGAGGGTGGCAAAATCTGCATTTTAAGCCTACTTGCGGTAGCAAACCATCTTTCAAAAACAAACATGAAATGTTTTGTTCCAATTCAGGCGACCCGGTCTATACTTGTATGCTGTGCGCATCACATAGTAAATCTAGGCTAATAACCGGAATAAGAGCACCAATGTTTTCAAAACTAGATATCATGGTTAGTAGAGGCCGATCTTTGATCGGGCGAGCGGGGGTGCTCACGAAGTGACCTTCCCCAATCGTACCCAAGTTCCCGAGCCGAGGCAACTTTGGTGATGACGGACACGTGGCCTTAGGCAACGAGTCAGGGTTTCCTAAATTTCCCAAAATAAAATATTTAGGTGGCGACTCTGTATCTGGCAAAGCAGTCCATGTTTGGCACTTCTTTTAAAAAAATCTGTTTTCTCAAAACGATTTGCCGGATTTGGACTCTTTGGTTCAGATTAAGAACCGTGACACAAATCGAGTCCGACTGTAGCGAGGTCCCCCGCGGGCTTGTTACAGTTTCTGGCGACTCTGCTGGGGATTTAGAGAACTTGACTCGAACTCATGATATCTGGTTTTGACTACACTTGTGTGTTTCTTTGCATTGCATTTGCATTGGTGCGCCTAGGACACCGTGTTTGCCATCTGCTATTCCTGAACGGTTTGCCGGAGGCTTGTCTTGTCAAGGCGTGACCATAAGGCTGACCGGTTGTGGGCTCTGCCAGTATGGGAACACAAACCCCAGTTTTACCGGGGCACCCTTTTTGACCATTCGACCTAGTGCATAACGAAATCCGTAGTGACCATTCCAAACTAGGACAGGTTGCTTACCCGATATAGGTTGTTTGAAACCGTTGCGTGCGTAGTGAAACCCTAGCTCCTGACAAAATAGGACAAGGAAACCCTACCCCAACATAGGGGTGTTTTGGCTCTCACTTATCTGTTATGTGCTTTTAGAGTGCATCTCTACAGGGAATGCATGTATCAGTTTATGAGTTTGGGCGTCAGGCCTGCGGGCATCAGTCAGTGTTTGAGAATCAGTTATCTGCGGGTATCGATTCAGTCTTTGGGGAACAGTGATTCAGGGACAGTGATCAGTTTGAGGACAGTGTGTTCAGCTTATCAACCGTGTGTTGTATGCCCGACTGTGTGTTGTGTATTTATTTTAAGCTGTCATGCTGTTCATTTATCTGGTTATTTATTTCCTTTTCGCTTTATTTATCTTTTTGCTAGGGCAGGCAATTGCTTCCGACCCAGTAGATATTCCCCAAGCACTTTGGACAGAGGTCGCCGGCTCAATCGATCTGAGGATCTGGTTGACGGACATCCAGTGTTCCATTCTCTACCCCCGTTGTCAGGAGAAGGCCAAGGAATCGCAGTGTGTCTGAACAGAGGTTACCGGGGCAGTGGTCTACTCTAGCAAACAGTCGGGTTGAGGTTCCAGTTTCCACCATAGAAATACACATACCGGTCAGTCAGCAAGACCAACAGAATATGGCCGGGATAGAAGAAATGATGCGCCAAATGCATGAGAGCATGAAACAGATGCAAGAGGACGCTGCCCGCCAAGCAGAGTTCTCTAAACAGCAGGCCACAATCATGGCCCAGCAGGCTGAGCTCATCACTAGACTGCAACAGCAAAATGCAGCATCTGCTTCACATCAAGTTCCTCCTCCACCAGGGGCCCCGTTACCCGAGCAGGCACCTACTGTCCAGAATACTCTGCCAAACACCCAGAACACCGTGCCAAATGTCCAGAACATCCATGAGGACACAAAACCTTCCAACGGGGCCAGCTCCGCCCCCACTTCCGTCTCAATTGTCCAAGACCCATACACCTGCCAACCACCCGGACTCTCCCTTTGAGCTCGAAATAGACCATACATCGTTGAAATTGAGCAAACTTGAGAAGATGTTTAAGAAATCTCAGGGAGTCAACTCCATCCTAGACATTGAAGATGGATCTACTGATTCGGTGGTGACATTGCCAGACAGGTTCAAGATGCCTCACATCGACCGTTTTGACGGGTCAGGAGATCCCATGGTCCACCTGAGTTTGTTTTCAGATGTTCTGCGCCCGATGGGCTTGACAAGATTACAGAAGCTTCCCTTTTTGGCAGGACCCTGTCGGGTATCGCGGCCATCTGGTACGCCAAATTGGAGGATTCAGTAAAACGAAGCTGGGAGGAGATGGCCGAGGCCTTCGTCGCACAATATTCGTACAATACCCAGATCGAGATCACAACCCGTGATCTTGAGACAACCAGGCAAGAGCCGAAGGAGAGCTTCTCAGAATTCGTGGCCCGCTGGAGAGCCAAGGCCTCAATGATGACCATTAGGCCAACGGATAAGGATCAAATACGGATGGTTGTGCGCAACCTCCAGCCCAAATTGATGCAGAAGATGATTGTACTCCCCTTCCCCACTTTTTCAGATCTGCACGAGATGGGGGTACAGATCGAGGATGCAATGAAGCAGGGTCTGATCGACCAGGATAGGGAGCAACCTAGGAGGACTTTCAACCGTAACAACAATGCAGGCCCAAGTGGCGCTGCAACCGCACGAGCTTCAGAGGTGAGCATGGTCACCACCATTCCCCCTCCCCCGACCCATGGCAGCCACGCCTTTCTCTGGGCATCGGAAGCAATACCCAAACCACCAAATACCAGCCCAGAGGCCAAAGAGCCTTCACACCCCTATATATGCCCCTGTCCAAAGCTCTGGGGGTATTAATCAGGAAGAAGCATTTGACGCCCCTAGAGCCGAGGCCACTACCAAATCCACTCCCTCCCTCTCATGACCCGGCAAAATACTGCGCGTATCACCAACAGCACGGTCATGACACCGACCGTTGTTTTAGATTGCGTCACGAGATCCAGGATCTTATTGACAAGCAGGTGATCGCGCCTCCCGACAAACCCAACGTCACAAAAAATCCTCTCCCACCACATAACCAAGCTCCTCCTCCCAACAGAATCAACTTCATCCAAACTGGGGTCGCGTCTTACGATCCTAGTATCTATATCACCCCATCCCACCTACCTAAGCCGGAGGTGATCCTTCCTGTCTGCACTGACTTGTGCATGATGGACATCTCCACAACCCAATCTGAGCCAATGGTGGTGACCACCGAAGATGGGACAGGGCAGATTTCAGAGGAAAGTGGAGTTGTTGAGTCTGGGATTGAACAGTCTGGGAATCTCGCTGAAGGAGCCTACGATCCAAGTGAATACATCCAGTCAGTGGGCCAGTCTGAGCTGAGTGTAGGGCTGCCAGAAAGAGCAGAATTATGTGTAATTCAGGGGGACAGATTTGAACGGGGAACGGATGATCTAACAGCTGTAGGAGAGGACCTTGCCAACCTCCAGTTCTTCAGTGACCAAGAATCAGGGGATGCGGCAATCAACTGGTTCGAGTATGAGGAGTCGGCAGAAGCTACCGGATGGTTAGATGATCAACCAGACGTTGTAGAATTCCAACCAGAACAGGGCCCGGCAGGGGCAAGAGTATCAATGGTGGCCGGAAGGGCCGAAAGTCAGAATGCACCGCCGGAGAGCGCCGGCACTAAGAATTTCGCTCAGAACTTGGGCATTGTAAATGCAGGGAATATTGAACAACCAGCTGTACTGACGCAGTTGGAGCAACAAAGATTTGAGGATTCCGAGAGAATCAGGAAAGCTAAGGCCCATGGGGGTCAAAGTGTGGTGCACGGGAACAGAAAATGCTGCGGGCATGAGGACTGAAGGCTGCGAGTACGATCATACCGGAGCCGGACAGGTGTCTGTCGGCTGCCGACGGAATGTGGTGGGAAGACGATGATTTATGTCTTGCCCACACAGACGATGATTGGGGAAATAATCAACCAGATGACACCTGGTACCTCGATGAGGTGGATCACATGACGAGAAGCGGGCGGTACTTCAAGCCCCCGCACCTAGACCAACCTGAGGCATCTGGGAAAGACAAGGAAGCTGAGAAACAGAGGGAGAAGCAGATTGAAGAAGAAGCTGTGCTCAAGCAATTAAAGAAGATACAAGCAGACATCTCCATCTGGGGACTGCTTATGGCATCACGGGTGCACAGACAGGCTGTCCTATCTGCTATGGACAAGGCCAAACTCTCTATAGATACTACACCAGAGCAGCTGGTTGGGCTGGTTTTTCCGGGAGGAGGTTCCCCGACGCTAACCTTTTCAGACAAAGAACTGCCACCTGAGGGGCAAATCATAACAAACCCCTTACATTTCTGTGGAATGTAGAGATAAATGGATACCGGTGGTACTTGTTGATACCGGATCCGCCATCAACGTCTGCCCAGCCAGAACAGCGTATGCAATCGGGTTGAAGCCCGCGGACTTCACGCCAACTACTCAGGTGATCAGAGCATATGATAAAACTAGCAGGGAAGTGATGGGGACTGTCAAGGTTCAGACCCAGGTTGGTCCAGGACAACACAACATCGAATTCCATGTCTTGGACGTTCCCGCAACCTTCAATCTACTCTTGGGGCGGCCGTGGTTGCACCAAGTGAATGCAGTCTCTTCCACTCTACATCAGATGGTAAAATACCCCTATGGAAAGGGAGTAGCCATTGTCTTCGGGAATTCATCAATCCATCCACCGCCAGAAGTGTCCACACCAGTCTTGGAAATCGAGCATGGCACAGAGGATGTGTTCTTATCAGGGTTCACTTTGGCTGAGGCTCGGGTGGTGCAGAATATTATGGTTGTGAATGAGGGAGTGTATGTCAGAGGAAGGGAAAAGAAATGGCCGGAAGAGCCAGAGCAAAGCAGGCTGGGAAGCCTTTTGAATTAATGCATAGGCCCATCCAGGGTACCCTGAACGGACGCTTCGTCCGGGAGGGGGAAGACTTTCCATTTTGCGGCTTCCCAGAGCCGTGGCTAAACGCGGAGAAGAAGAGCGTGCCAGGTTTCGAGATCTTCTTCGATCTGCAACTATCCGGGGATGACGTTGCCACAGAGCAGACAGACCCATCAACTGAGGTTGAGAAGCGTAAGGCAGTGGACTCCGAGGGCGCTGAAATTGAAATGGGGGTAGCATTGGCATGTCTACTTTCAGATCCTCCGATCGACCATAAGTGCTTGGGGGATAACTTCTCGGTTTCCATGATTGGGGATGAAACGGCTGCGAGCCTGCCAGTAACTATTTTGGATGCATCTATCGCACCCTCTCTCACTTGGCAATACGAGGAGGGATTTTTGTCCAGCAGCACCGGGTCAGGTAGTGAGCCGGAATCTGATTCCACCGAGTCTTGTGAGTCGGAATCAGGTTCTAGCTCGACTGAGTCTGAGTCTGGTACTCCTGGGGATGATAACCCGGATGCCACAGTTCTGTCCAGGTCGTCTTTTTCTTTCTCATTTGAGTCTGTTGTAACCGAGAATTCGGACGATTTGGATGTGCTTAATGAGAATCAAGTGAATGTGGTTTTTGAGTACTTTTCTGTGCCCTTGATTTATTGCATTAATTCAGACTTTCAAAACTTTGATGAAAACGACGAGGACGAAGTTCCTCTGGTTTTGCAACGTTTAATTGAGCAAGAGCAGGAAAGATTTGTTAAACCGTTAGTTGATGAAATCACTACCGTGAACATTGGTACTGAGGAGGACCCACGGCTGGTCCAGATCGGGTCCACGTTGTCTTCGGAGGAACGCGAGCGCTTAGTCGCTTTATTAAAAGATTTCAAAGATGTTTTCGCGTGGTCCTACGAAGACATGCCTGGGATCGATCCTGAGATTGTACAATACCGAATCCCCTTTGACCCTGAGGCCCGGCCTGTCAAACAGAAACTCAGGAGGATCCGCCCGGACTGGGCTCTCAAGATTAAGGAAGAGGTCACCAAGCAAATCGACGCAGGCTTCCTGCTGGTATCCGAATACCCGACTTGGTTGGCCAACATTGTTCCAGTGCCGAAGAAGGATGGCAGGATCCGGGTATGTGTGGATTTCAGGGATTTGAACAGAGCTAGTCTGAAGGACGACTTTCCCTTGCCTCATATCAATGAGTTAGTGGACTTCACAGCAGGGCATGCTTTGCTCTCATTCATGGATGGCTTCTCAGGGTATAACCAGATAGTGATGGCACCTGAAGACCGGGAAAAGACTGCATTCACCACTCCGTGAGGGACATATTGCTACAGAGTAATGCCGTTTGGGTTGAAGAACGCTGGAGCTACTTATCAACGGGCCACGACCACAATATTGCACGACATGATCCACAAAGAGGTTGAGGTGTATGTGGACGACATGATTGTCAAGTCTAAAGAAAGAGAAGGCCACTACACCGCCTTGCAAAAGTTCTTCCAAAGGATCAGAGAATTCCGATTGCGGCTAAATCCTCAGAAATGTACATTCGGTGTTACAGCGGGAAAAATGCTGGGGTTTTTGATTACACAGAGAGGCATCGAAGTCGACCCTTCCAAAATCAAGGCCATCCTAGAAATGCCCCCACCAAGGACTGAAAATGAGATAAGAGGCTTTCTGGGTAAAGTGCAATTCATAAGATGGTTTATCTCAAAATTAACCTTGACTTGTGAACCACTTTTTGGTCTCCTGAAGAAAGGCAAGAATTCCAATGGGACGGCCGATGCCAAGCTGCTTTTGAACAAATCAAGGAATACTTGCAGAACCTGCCCGTGTTGTCACCGCCAGAGCCGGGGAAACCATTGATATTATACCTGTCAGTGACTGAGACTACAATGGGCTGCATGCTCGCACAAGAATCGGAGGATAAGGTGGAGAAGGCCATCTACTATCTGAGTAAGAAGATGCTAGAGTATGAGACTCGCTATACACTGCTGGAGAAGGCTTGCTTAGCTTTGGTATGGGCTACCAGGAAGCTGCGGCACTACCTGTTAGCTCACTCCGTAATGTTGGTTTCACGACTCGATCCCATCAAATATCTTTTCGAGAAACCAGCACTTACGGGTAGGCTAGCTCGTTGGTTGTTGTTGCTTTTTGAATTTGATCTGAAGTATGTAACACGCAAATCAGTCAAAGGAAGGGCAGTGGCAGAGTTCTTAGCCGACCATCCAGTGGAAGGGGGTGAAGCAGTCGAGTACCTATTCCCAGATGAAGCTATTTTGCACATCGACGATGAAGCTTGGACGATGTACTTTGACGGAGCATCCAATCAATACAGGTATGGGATAGGAGTGTTGCTGATAGCACCCGACAATTCCCATATCCCTCTAGCCTTCAAACTCCGGTTCAAAGTCTCGAACAACGAAGCAGAATATGAAGCGTGCATCGCTGGTCTAGAAGCAGCCCTAGAACTAGGGCAAGACGGTTGGACG
Organism: Camellia japonica; assembly: GCA_030407325.1. Taxonomy (NCBI): domain Eukaryota; kingdom Viridiplantae; phylum Streptophyta; class Magnoliopsida; order Ericales; family Theaceae; genus Camellia; species Camellia japonica. The sequence goes on along the minus strand of JAPPVO010005111.1, from coordinate 3,630 downwards.
TCATCGGGGACTCAAACCTGGTTGTGTCTCAAGCAAAAGGAGACTGGAAAGTCAAAGAAGAGAAGATGATGATGTATCACCAAACCTTGGACTTGTTAATTCCTCGGTTTGAGAAGCTGAGCTTTACTCATCTATTAAGAGAGAACAACAGGTTTGCAGATTCTTTAGCAACTCTATCTTCCATGATAGACATCCCGTATGGAGTCCGGATGCGTCCAGTCATCATTGACCAGAAATTTGTGCCAGCCTACGAGTCGATTGCTGCCATAGATGAGGTTCAGGACGAAAACCCCTGGTATTACGACATATGGAATTTCCTGGAAAAGGAAGCATACCCGCCAGCGGTGAATGCCAAGGATAAGAGGGCAATCAGAAGAATGGCCGTTCAGTTCATCATCTGTCGGGGGAAGCTGTATAAAAGAGGCCATCTGGGAATGCATAAGCTGTGTGTTGGTGCCGAAGAGTCAAAGCGTCTGATGGAAGCCATCCATGGATGAGAATGTGGAGCGCACATGAATGGAGTAATGCTAGCACGGAAGATCCTCAGACAGGGTTACTACTGGTCCACCATGGAGGAGGACTGTATCGGTTTTGTCCGGCGATGCCACAAATGTCAAATTCATGCAAATCGTATGAACATTCCGCCGTCAAAACTATACAATATGACTTCGCCATGGCCGTTTTCAGTCTGGGGAATTGATGTGATCGGGGCTGTCACTCCGAAGGGGTTGAATGGGTATGAGTTCATCTAGTAGCGATAGATTATTTCACGAAGTGGGTCGAGGCCCAATCTTATGCGGTGTTGAAGGCTTCGCATGTTGCAAAGTTTATCAGAAATAACATCATCTGTCGCTACGGAGTCCCAAACGAGATAATCTCAGATAACGGTTCCCACTTCAAGAAGGAGGTGGTTGACTTGTTGGAAAAATACAATGTGGCTTTTCATAAGTCGTCTACCTATCGGCCGCAAACCAACGGAGCGGTTGAGGCCGCCAACAAGAATATCAAGCACATATTACAAAAGATGGTGGAAACCTACCGGGACTGGCCAGATAAGCTGCCGTTTGCTCTGTGGGGCTACCGGACTTCAATCAGAACTTCTACCGGGCGACTCCGTATTCTCTGGTTTACGGGATGGAGGCCGTTCTACCCATCGAGATTGAGGTTCCGTCATTGCGAGTATTGGCTGAGTGTCAAATAGCCGAAGCGGATTGGCAGCAAAGCAGGTTCGAGGAACTCATGCTCTTTGATGAAAGAAGACTGAAAGCACTGTATCATGTTCAGGGATATCAGCGTAGAATTGCCCGGGCTTTCAACAAGAAAGTAAAGTCCAGGAATCTAAAGGAAGGAGATTTGGTACTGAAGGACAACCGAGCTCCCATCCACGACCCAAGGGGCAAGTTCAGACCCAATTGGACTGGCCCCTACATCATTAAGTCTATCTGGTCAGGTGGAGCTGTGGTTCTGATGGATCTAGATGGCTTGGAGTTTTCGCAACCGATCAATATGGACAAGTTGAAGAAATATTACCCTTGAGAGGCTCGCTAGGCCGAAAACCCGAAAGGGCGACCTAGGCAAAACTCAGAGCACAGAAAATTTGAAATTATAAAAACTGAGCTCGCAAGGTTGAAAACCCGCAAAGGGCGGCCTTGGCAAAAGTTAGAGCGTAAAAGGAGAGTGAAAATACCCGAGCGAACCTAAGCCTGAACTACGTAAGGCTTGATTCCCATCTTTGGGATACGTAGGCAACTTCATCCTGAAGTTCAGCCATAAACTTTTCCCTGATCAACTTTGTTCATTTTGATCATCTCAGTCATCTTTGTCCATCAGCATTTATCGCGATCTCCGGTATAAGTGCTATTCAGACTAGGGGCAACTTTCCGTTGCCCACAGTGTGCGCGGTGCTATTCAGACTAGGGGCAACTTTCCAGTTGCTAGGATCCGGGGTTGTGCATCTCAGTGACAGATCTCAAGTGTCCAGTTCTGATCCATATCGAAAATAGTTTTGAAAAGTTTTTAATAAAAGTTGATTTTGTTCAAATTAATCTTTTTACAGCTAGGACCATTTTTGGACCAAAGCGGAAAATTTTCAGTACCACAACCTTCAATTTCATTGATTTCAAAACAGAGTTCTCCTGCTCTTGCATACAAATTGGAGTTGCTTTTTATTACATTCATAAAGAAAACTTGAAAGTACTAGTAAAGCAATAAATCTGGGGCATAGATGAGTCAGGAGTCCCTGCGCCCCCTCCCAGAGCTAGTCGAAGCCTCTGATGCCAAGCTAGGCCCAATCTGTGCCTCTTCATTGAGCCAATCCCAGCACTCGTCAGACAAAGTGCAACTGAAAGTGGGAGCGGGGGCCAGGAGCTCTCGAGTCCTCCATGCTGTGGCATAACGGGCAAGCTGTGCGCCTCGGACTGGGAAATGCAGCCGGGTATTCTATCCCCCTCTGGCGGCAAGTCTGATCATGACCGAACTGGCGTTGGAATCGGAACGGAAAGTAGAACACACAGTGGGTCAGACCAATCAACTGGATCCCGATCAGCTGGGACATGCTATAGCTCATCGCCGAGAGGTTGAGCCAAGGACAGCGCCAAGCAATGCGATCTGCAGACAAATTGCACATCCAGTTGAACCACCATCCCTCATCAAGGGCATCGACTAGGCGTTGGCGAAAGAAGTAGCTGCGAGCTGAATATGCTGGGCAAGAGTCCACAACCTGCAATTTATCCATCAACCATACCTGGGAGGGATATAAAAATGAGAGAATAAAGAATAGAGAGACGTGCGATGAGAGAACAGTGAGACAAGGGTTTTGTGAGAAAAACCGAGCCTGAGGGCCGAGTGATGTGAGCAAATACATATGTGAGATTGGGTGGGAAACATTACCTGCAGCAGTAGTGGACTCCCCGCAAATCTGGTCGTCTCCTGACGGTGGAAAGCGTCCAAGCCCATCAGTGTTTCGGCCAATGCCATAGCAATACAGCTCTTCCCTTCCTTCAAGCCCTGAGCAACTTCAATCAAACGGATGTTGGGTCCACCCAGGCCCGGGGCAAGCAGGAAGTAAGATAGCATGCACAAGCAGAGGGCGTGTTGTCGGAAACCTTGCCAATGATGGTCGCCGCGGTCACCGGCACCAGAAAAGCGATGAATCAAACCGAGGGTATCCAGTTCCCCATTACAGATCAGAGACCGAGCATCATGCGCGGTAAGTCCACACATCCGCCCTAAAGCTTGGGTGTGGCCAAAACGAAACTGAGGCAAAATCTCTTCATAATGTTCAGATTCCATCAAAACTTGAAAATCTTCGAAAGTTGGACATACCTCTTGCCCGCCGAAGCTAAAGACATGCGTCACCGGGTTCCAAAACCTCGCCGCGGCATGGAGGAAGGGAAAGTGCAGCGGAGTACGGCTCAGCGTGAATAGTGCATTCAAGCCAAAGCCCCGGAAATTCAACTTTTCCGAGCCATCTAGAGAAGCCATCCAAGCTGTGAGATTTTCGGCGAGAAATGCTTCCATTTTGGTGTAAAACTAAGATGAAATGAATCAACCACGAGGCTAAGGCTTTTAAAGAGGAGAAAACACTATTCGAGGGACACGTGTCGAAAATTTGACGGTTGCTGAGCTAAG
>JAPPVO010005110.1:0-37050 GCA_030407325.1 Camellia japonica | reverse complement strand
ATTAGAAATAAAATGTCCTTCAAAATTAATAAAAGACTTCTTATATCAAATTATTTCACAAAATGTAGACCTTTCATCAATAAAAAAATATTTTGAATCTAATACCTTAAGCACTCTCTAAATTAGATTTATCACTAATTTTTTTATTATTTTTTTAGAAAAATATATATAAAAAAAATAGAGAGATACAATAGGCCTTTATCTCAAAAAAAATATTAGAAATCCCAAAAATTCTATCAAATGTCTCACATGAGTGTGAAACATACATAATCCCACACTTATATGAGATATTTAATAAAATTTTTGATAAAATTTTTAAAATCTCTAACATTACTCTTATCTCAAGTAGGGATGGCAATGGAAATTAATGGGGTGGATATTAATTCTCCATTTCCATTCCCCTATAATTATTTTTTCCCATTCCCCATTTCCCATGGGACTACCCTACCTCCTCATCTCTAATGGGTTTGGATTTTTCCCAACCCAACTTGACCCTTTTTTTATTTTATTTTATTTTATTTTTTTTTTTAAGATTCACAATCAAGCTAAATATACATTCAATCTTATTTTATTTTATTTGGCTCAACAACAAAATCAAATACACATTAATTAACATTGTCACATTTTTTTTGTCAAATTTTATGTATATTTAGAGTTTTTTAAATTTATTTAGAAAAATTCTATTCCTGCAAAAAAATTCCATCTTCTTTTTTAATTTTTTTTTAAATTTTATATATCTCATTCTCCTCTCTATTAATTGATCTTCAATAATCTGAAGGTGATTTGTTTCTCTTGTTTCCATCATCATCTTCTTCTTCTTCTTCTTTTTAATTTTTATTTGCATTTATAGAATGAATTTTCTTGTTTCAATATCTTCTGCAATTGTTTTATTGGATTTCTTTCTAATTTGATGGTAACCTTAGATTGAATTTCCCAATTGTCATCTTAACTAGTGATCACCTTAATTGAAATTTTGTACATTTTTTTTTCTTCAGTTTTCATGTTTTGGTTATGATTAATTGTGCATTTTTTATCAATAGTCACAATTTTGTCGCCACTAGATTGTCGCCATCGCAAATTGCCGTTGTTGTAGTGAAATGATGAGAGAGAGTGAGAATTAGAACTCTAATTGTAAACAGAGTAATGAAAACTAGGGATGGCAATGGATAACCTGCCCTATGAGTATCTATGGAGACCCAATCCAAATACATGGGTTTTCCTCTTTTTTCTTGTTCGTTGGGTAGGGTAAGTGATGTTCTTTAAATCTCCTCCGATGATGGATACCCACTAATTTCCCCATACTTTTTTTTTAGGTACATTGAAAAATAATTTCTCCATATGTTTTCACTACTCTATTTACAATTAGAGTTCTAATTCTCACTCTCTCTCATCCTCTCAGTACAGCAACGGCGATTTGCAATGGTGACAATCTAGCGGCGATAAGATTGTGACTATCAATCAAAAAATGCGCAATTAATCATAATCAAAAGATGGAAATTGAAGACAAAAATGTACAAAATTTCAATTAAGGTGATCACTAGTTAAGATGAAAATTAGGAAATTTAATCTAAGGTTACCATCAAATTAGAGAGAAATCCAATAAAACAATTGTAGGAGATATTGAAACAAAAAAAATTCATTCAATAGATGCAAATAAATTTTTTTTTTTTTTGTTAAAAAAAAGAAGAAGATGGAAACGAGAGCAACAACTCACCTTCAGATTATTGAAGATCAATTAATAAAAAGGAGAAAGAGATACATAAAATTTTAAAAAAATTAAAAAGAAGATGGAATTTTTTTGTAGGAATAAAATTTTTCTTAATAAATTTAAAAAATTCTAAATATACATAAAATTTGACAAGAATAATGTGACAATGCTAATTAATATGTATTTGATTTTGTTGTTGAGCCAAATAAAATAAAATAAGATAAGATTGAAGGTATATTTAGCTTGGGTTGTGAATCTTTAAAATAAAAAAATAAAAAAGGTCAAGTTAGGTTGGAAAAATCCAAACCATTAGGAGATGGGGAGAGTAGTACCTATGGGAATGAGAAAAAATAATTATAAGGGAATGGGGACGAAATTAATATCCACCCCATTAACTCCATTGTCATCCCTAGTGAATACATATGAAGGAATTATTTTTCAATGTACCTAAAAAAAAAAACATATGAAAAAATTAGTGGGTACCCATCCCCAGTAAAGATTTAAAAAATATCACTTACCCTACCCAACGGACAAGAACAAAAGGAGAAAATCCATATATTTAGGTTGAATCTCCATAAATACCCACAAAATAGATTATCCACCGCCATCCCTAATCTCAAGCATGGAGGGAAGCCCAGTGCAACAATTATTGTCTATCTGTTAGTACGATGACATTAAAATGCTTGGGACCTCTTGGTCTCAACCACATCTTCAAAATATTTGGGACTTAATCTAAATTCAATTAAAAAATAAAATATTTATAAAAAGATCTAAAATAAATAAATAAATAAATATGTCACTTTTTGTATTTATTTCTATAAAAATAGATGACAAGTTAATTTTAAGAAATGGATCATTAATTTATTTTATTTTATTTTTATGATTAGACACCATAAATTAAATATATTAATATCAAATTGACTTAGTTTTTGTGTAGAAAATATACATAAAAAATTTTATAAAATAAATTATTTTAATTATCAAAACAAAATTCAAGTTGGACTCTATCATAAAAAATAGTAAAAAGAAAAAAGAATTCATGATGGACTCCATGAATCCAAAAATTATCCAAAAAAGAAAAAAGAATTCACGATGGACTCTATGAACCCAGAAATTATCCTATGAGTTACGAAGACCGTGTAATTATATATCCATTCAATAAAATCATATCATTTCTTCACCAATTTTTTATTTTGATAGTACTATATGCACTAATTAGTATACTAACTAGTGTATCAATACTAGTTATAATTATTTTTAACCTCACTCATTATACAAATTACAAATAATAAAAACCTCTTAAATTATGTCACATCATCAATTTAAGAGGTTTTTGGCATAATTTAAAAGGTTCTTAATATTTGTAATTTGTATAATGAGTGGAGTCAATAATAATATTATAATTAATATTGATACATTAATTAATACACTAATTAATGCATCTAGCATTATTCTTTTATTTTAATGCCATATAATTCGTAGCCTCCGTACTATTGATTGGTTAAGATAATTACTCCTATGAATCCGAAAGATTAATGCTTGGAAGCATTAAAACGGGAGCACTAGGGAAACACTAATGAGGTGGCTCTCCCTTTGATGTGATGGTTGTCTCTTGTGTTTTTTTTTCTTTTCTTTTTTTTATTTTTTACATTTTCCAACTCATTAGGGCTATTAGTGATGGGATTTTTTAGTGGTCTCTATCATTGCTGAATCCGAAATAGCACATTCCAGATGGATGGGAGCCAGGTCCAACAATTATTAATTAGGCCTCGTTCGACGAGTAGTGATTTTAGTTAAAAGAGAAATGTTAGGGATCATGATATTTTTTTCAAATGTCACAAATCTTTCATGATCATTTTCATGAAAGACTTTTCATGATACCTAGCATTGCTGTAGTTAAAAAGTTAAAAAATTATTAAAAAAATCAATAACTTATATCAAAAAATCAAAAATTTCATTTTCTCTCTAGTTTTTGCACATTGTTTTTGTAAAAAATCAAAAAGTCATCTCAAACATACTAATTTTTTTACATCGTATTTTAGTTAAAAAATTAAAAAATTACTAAAAAAGCTTGTTTCCAAATGAGGCCTTAGTGTCTATCTCTCTGTACAATGAAATGAAATTATTTGAGACCTCTTGATCTTGAGTTTTTTTTTTTTTTTAATATTCTAAAAAAAACAATTTAGAGAATTGACCCATTTTTTAAATTATTTGAAAAATTAACTTTTTTATTAAAATCGCATTTTAAAAATATAATTTTAAATTGAAAATCACATTTTCAAATGTTAAAAATACAATATATCTTAGTGAAGTCTATATTACCATAAAATTACATTTTTAACATACGATTTTCAGGTTGAAATTGCAGGTGGAAATGCAATTTCAATTTAAAATTATATTTTAAAATGCGATTTCAAAGAATAGTTTAGTTTCCTAAATAATTTGAAAAGTAAATCAATTCTTTAAAAAAAAAATTAGAATATTAAAAAAAAAACTCCTTGATCTCACATCTTCAAAATATCACACTAGGACCTTTTTTTTTTTAATGCCTAGAACACCCTCAAGACAATATTTTTAGAATCCATCCTTACAAGTCAAACTAAAAGAAACTAACTGATCTACCTAAACCATCAAATTTTTACTTAAATAATAAAAAAATTGAACCTTAATCAATTAAAAAAAAGAGCAAACTTTCTTACTAACAAACGGACCTCGCTGGTTCACACTAGCACTAGTTTGCTTTGTTTTGACATCATCATACTGACTAAAGAACCTGAGCAAAAACTGACGTCATTTTACCACCTTAGGTAGGTTGTTTGGAAATAATCCAATTTTTTTTTTTAAAAAAAAAATTATGTCAATTTTTTATATTTTTATGGTTCATCTTATAGATGAGTCTATAAAGTAAATTTTGTTTGATAAATTGAAAAAAAAAAAAATTAAAACTAAAATAACCCCCCCCCCACCCCCCCCAAAAAAAATTTATTTTTTGTTTATTTTTGTCTTTTTTGAATTGTTTTTACATTTTTTTAAAAAAATTTCAGTTGGTATTGTTGAATAGAATATAAAAATTTTAAACATTTTACATTAAAAAAATTCATGAAATATGAAAATAAATTAATAAAAATGTCACAAAAAACAAATCCCAAACGGCCAACAATGAGATAGTTAAAAAAATCCTCAATTAGATTAAAAGTTAATTTTTTGGTTTTTTAATTTTTTTTTAGTCATTATTTTTCTATTTTTTTTACATATTTTTAAAAAAATCAAAAAATTAACTTTTAATTTATTTTCCAGTGGAACTAAGTGGTACTCCATCCTGGTGGAACTATGTGCTGTTCAATATATGATTTACTGGCTCCGGCACCTATCATGGCATCTATACTAAGAGTTTTTTCTGCAAATTTAATTACACAAGAGATCTCAACTAAATTTGGCTTGGGTATGATAGGGTAATTAAATGGTAAGTATGCGTTATCTGGCTGTACTTGGGAATATTGACTAAAGGGTTGAGAATCAACTAGGTTGACTAATTCTAAAGAGTTCATATGTTCTTCAACAAGTTTATCTTTTAAGGGGTATTTATTATGAAATTGTTCTAATTGCTGTTTAAGCTGTCTATTCTCTGCTTCTAAACATTCTATGTCAAAATTAGCCTTAGTTTCTATCTTTCGTATTTGTAACTTGAGTTCTCTTATTTGTATTTCTAATTCTTTAACTGTTAGATGTAATTCCCAACTTTCTATACTATGATCTTCTTGCATCTCGTCGTTACTTTCTAACATTGAGCTCTCTTATTTTTAGCTGGAAACCAATTACAATAGCTGCATCTAGTAGTATCAAATCCTAGTCCTATCTGAAAAATATGCTGACATTCAGTATCTGCATTACATTCCATCATAAAGAAATTATCATAAGAAGGGGGTATTCCTATTTCTTGGTTAAGTTGTCCTAAAAGATTATCTATGTCAGTATCACTTTCTGAATCACTATATGAACTTATGGTTTCCATTTGGTATCACTGACTATGCTATAGACCTCAGAATCATCGATGTTTATGCTACTATATCTTCTTCTAAATCTTCTATTATATGTAATCTTTCTATTTGTTTATTAGTATTTGGCCTTTGTCTTTTTGGGTAGTTTTTTGCAAAATGATTGGGTTCTCCACATATAAAACAATTGCATTTTTTACTATTAGATTTTCTAACATATCTTTGTTTTCTTTTATCTTTGTCTTCCTTAGGTAGTCGTCTATAATTTATTCTATTAAAAGTTCTACTCTTTCTGATGAATTTTTGTCTTTTCCATGGTTTCCTATATTTTTTCTTCCAATATTTTTCTTTTCTATATTTTTCATATTTCTTGTATTTTTTCCTATTATATTTATCTTCATATTGCTGATGAGTATATATTATGCTGCTACAAAAACCATAGTTTTGTTTTTTCAAATCTTTTTGTATTTTAACCTCTATACATTTTTCTCTAAGTTTTTGAAATGTAAAAACTATTCTAGGTCCTATTCCTAAAGCTCCTCTTATGTTTATTTCTCCTGATGCTATTCTTGCTGGTAAATTTGTGTAGTAGATTGACCATTTATTTTCTATCTCTCTTCCTAATTCTCCGGGTATTTCCTAAAATATTTATTTCCTATTTCTTCATCAAAACTTTTTTCAGTTCTGGCTGCTATGGCTAAATATTCTTTGCTAAAGGGTACAACATATTTCCAACTTTCTAATGTTATCTGATCTAACTCGGTTAATGTTATGCATTGAGTATAATCATTTCTTCTAGAAGGGTCGTATCCTATAAGCATTTCTTTTGTAAAACTAGTAAAATTCCATGAGTTATCTCATAGTCCTTTGAACTGTCTAATTGTCTTTTCCTATTTTCCTTTAAAAGTTAAATATATATTAAAGGCTGAATCTCCTAAAAGTGTTTTCATAGATTCCCACATATTTGTTGATTTAAAGGGATTATTCATCCATGCCTTTACCGCATCTTTTTCCCATTTTTCTATTACTTCTTGCCATATCTGTGGATCGAATCTAGCTAGGTTTAAAAGACTTCCTTGGTTGGTTGCTAGCTGTAATTGTATACTCATATGTGGTTGTCTACGTTTTCCATGAAATCTATATCTCTTATTTGGATCTGCTTTACTACGTCCTGTATTGGTTAATGGTCTTTTTCCTTCTACTTTATAATGCATTGGTTCTACTGGGTCTTCTACCGTAGGTTGTGGGTTACTGGTTCCTGTGCTTTCTGTGCTCATATAAAAAGTGTCTTCTAAGTTAGATGGTTTTGGTATTTTAAATATTTTACTAGGATGTATTTTATCTTCTATAGTATCATCCACATATTCTGTATGAAATTCTTGATCTAAAAATAATACTGCTTCATCATGGGTATCTTCCCTAGCTATGTATTCATAATATCTAGTATCTAATATTTTATTCATATCCCCTAAAATAAAATTTTCTAAATCTATCTCATCAATATTATATATCTTATTTTGTGATATTATTTTTTCTTCTGTCATTACGTAAAGTTGATTTATGTCATTATGATTATCTTGACTTGCTTCTCTATCTACATTACTAAATTCATCATCTTCGGATTTCTCTGGTGCTGCATAGGTGTATTGAGTAAATCTTACTGCGTAACTTCCATCTGCTTTTTAATATAATAAATTATCTTGTGGGGCTAACCTTTTTTGTCCTAGAAAATCTCCTAAATTCCAATCTAGTACTGCATTATCTTCAGAATTATATTTTTTAGCTGGTAATGCCTTTATTCCTTTTGCACCTAATATCTTAACTATTTGATCATTTGTAAGTCTATAATGAGTGTTGCTTTATGAAACCGCTAAGCCTAAAAATCCTGTGTAAACTAATAAATTATTTTCTCCCTTTTTCATTTTATATCCTCTACTCTTTATTCCTATTTTTATCTTTTTATGAAAGGTTGAGGTTGGTAAAAGGAAATCTGGTGTAAAATAAACTATTCCTCCTTTTGAATTCATAACTAATTCATAGCTACCTAAAATACTTTGTCCTACATCATTAAATCTATCATCATAAAGACATACAAAGATTTTAGTTCCTAAATTTTCTCTAGTTAAAGCCTGAACTCCTACCACAATTAATCCTAAGTGAGTCATTTTGAGGTGTTCATTTACAGCATATTTATAACTTTCTCTATTTATTAAATTTAGCTCTATTTTTTCATCTTCTTGAGTGATGCTAATCATTTGTTCACCATAATGTTTAAATAAATATTATTTTTTATGAATTTTTCCTAGCTTATATACATATTTGGCTAGAATTAACTCTAGTTTATCTTTTTAAAATTTTTCTATTTGTTGTTCCACATCTATAAATTCTTCTACTTTAACATCTTCATCTTCATTACGCTTCTTACTGCTACTTCCTTTTATTAGCTGTTTAAACATTTTTTATTTTCTATAGGTTCTACAAACAGGTTTCTTTGGTAATTTAAGCTTTTCGAAATATTTAGCTATATCTTCCTCGTTTATTCGAGATTGGGATTTACTTGCTTCTACTCTTTTTCCTTTTTGCAGTATTAATCTTTCTAACGAAGCTAAACGATTCTCTAAACTATGTAGTTGTTCTGTTAATTCTTCAAATTTTTCACACAACCGGATAAGAAATAAGATTTCTATATTATTCTGTCTTACTGATATTTTATCTGACTGATTTATTCCTTGATAGCTACTAATTCCCTCTGGATTATTATGAAAGTCTTCTGCTTGTCTTAAAATAATCTGATAATCTCTATTAGTTTTCTTATCACTACTCATAAATCAAGATCTTATTAGTTGTTCTAAAATTTCTAATTTTTGTTTTAAATTATCTTGAATCTGGTTGATCTGTTCTATTTGTCTAGCTATTTGATTTACCTGATTATGAATTTTTTCAATTAGTTGCTTAAATTCTATTTCTAATTGTTTTGAGCTATTAATATTTATGGTTGAAATTAGAGTTTCTATTTCTATCTTGGTGGGGAATTTTTCTAAATTTAAGTCTATCCGTTTTTGTAGGATTGAACTACACTGATCTTGGATATAATCTAATTTTTTATCTTAATCTTTAATTATACTACGAGTATTACGAAGATGGTCTATAGATGAAGTAAAAAGATTACTAATTTTATCTACGTCCTTTTTAATAGTTTCTGCAAAATTAATCTGATGATCTATAATACTATTTAGCTGAGAATTATGTTCGCTATGGAGCTGATGTGTAAAAGTACCTTCAAAATTACAACGAAATTTATTTTTATCTATATTAAGACGATAGTTATGATTGTTGAGTTCTAAATCTAAATATTCTATTTTTTTCATACATAAAATTAAATCCTACTTTAAAATTATTAAAAGCTACTATAATGTGAAATTTATAACTAAATTGACCAAAAATAAAAACTACTCTATTTCCATAAACAAAATGCATAAACTAACTTCAACTGTCCTAAAACTGAACACTGTTCTGATACCAATTTTTGGGGGTTGAGTTAGTGGTCTACCACTATTTTAAAATTGGGCTGAGAATTATCTAATTAATTCTACAGTTATGATAATAAATCTTTAAGTTATTGTATAGCTAGCTGTAAGGCTTCTTGTCTTATAGTTATCTGTCTATTTATTTGAGCGATTTTTAAACTATAATTTTCTAGAGATCTGCCGGAAGCTAATGATAATAGAAATTGGTATCTTAATTTTTGATCTTCTAATTCTTGTAAAAGCTCAGTACTGGATCTGATTTTAATTCTAAGTTCTTCTTCTAAAGGCATAAAATTTTGATTTTTTAAATTCTTTTATGAAAAATATTTCCTTGATATTTCTACTCAGGTTGCTCTCCTTGTATTCTAAAATTCTTTTCCTTTGGTAAAACTATTTTTAGGTAATGTTTGCTTTCATTACATGTACTCTCACCTTGAAACTAAGCCTCGTTTAACATAATATATATTTATTTTCTATTTCTTACTTTTCCCTTTTGCCTACAATTTGCCCTCAAATGCCTAACCACAACTCACACGAGCTCTTCAGTTAAGGTCACTCAGTAATAAAATAGAAAACAACAGATATTATGAAGGTGTAAAGCATATAATATAAAATGAGCAAGCAAGCATTCCATAAACTTAGTTTTTTCCAAAAAGAAAATCAATTTTAGAACCGAAGAGTTACCCTTTTTGAAATATCTAAGGAAAAAGAGAGACTACTCACACTTCATATTAAAATGAAATATACTTACAAAGATTATATTACAGAATTTAAGATTCTGAAAGACTTGGGACACTTAGAGTTTTTTGAGAGTTGGAGAAAATTTTTACAAGGAAGAGTGGAGGGAAATTTTTCATTGCTTCTTCCGTTGGCACGAATGCCAATTTATACACATGTTTGATAGATACATACAAACTTAAAGATTACAAACAATCCTAAAGATCTATCCATACGTCAAAAATTTTCATAAGTCTAAAAGTCTACTTAGGTCTAGGCTATAGACTTTACAAAAATTTCTATGCCATAAATGCATAGACTTTGACACCAACTACTATTCCAGATATGGATAATAAGATTTTATCAATAAAAGGTTAGAATAGTGATATCGGGTACTACTTTGGGCTCCATCGCATATCATCTAATCCTCATTTTTTGATAAAATTTTGACACTATAATTTGTTACAAGACACGCGTAAGGATTCTCACAGCTTTTCTTTAATGAAGCAAGGTAGGGGTCATTTGCTTTATTAAAGTAGTGAGTGAAGGAGAAGCCTTATCACTGACAGACACAAATAATTACAAACATAAATATTTACAATAGCTATTTGTCGTTTCTTGGCGTGCTTTTCTCTAATCGTTGAAGAGATGCTTTATCTTCTAATCTTTTTCTTCTGGGATGCCAATAATTGATGTAAACGCTTGGATGATGAATCTTCAAGGTGGGTCTTTTGTAGAAAAGTTACAAAATTTCAAAGAGCCAAAATTCTGTCTAATTATTATAATTCATCTTAATTAGTTTATTTGTTTAAAAAAAATTGACTAATGATGTTTAGCTCTCCAATCTAAAAAAAATAAAAATAAAAATTGATGTTTGGTTCTAACTTTAAGAAAAAATATTGAGATCTTTAAAAAGTCTATGTTAATTCAAATTTATATATAATGATATGACAAATTATTTATTTTTATTTTTTGTTATAAGAGAGGTCGAAGCTAAAGAAAACATGTTAATTTTTTATTTATTACAAATTCAATCATGTAAAGTCAACTCCTTACCATATCATTGTAAGTGAATTATAAATTGTAAATTATGAATCTCCATTATCCCCCAATTTCAATATTTTAGCAAAGTGCATTAATTTCAACACGTATAAATTGAGTGGGCTCTTGGTTTCTAGTAAAAGGATAAGAAGTCTCTCACAAGCAGAGAAGCATAAGTTTTGCTTCTATCAAGTAAGTTTTATTGTATGTTCTTTTAAAACATTTCTGTCCACGTTACAAAATGTTTCATCATTGATTTTTTTCATTAGTCAGTGCCCTACTTACAATAAGAGTAGTAAAAATATTTTTACCCCCTAAACTATCACTAATTTGTTTATGTAGTCCCTAAACTATCACATTTTGGTTCTATTTGGTTCAAATGATAGATGGCATCCAAATTATTAATGGCAAAAGCAAAAACATGCCCTGCACATTAGATTCAAAATTGGTAAAGGACAAAATAATCAACAACACTGGAAGGGTTTTGCATCATTATTGGTGTTTATTGAGTTTGATTTTAGATGAATCAACACCGAGAAGACAAACACGCACAAGGTGAAAATCCCATCTTGTAAATATACTTTTTCTGAATATTTTTTTTTCTTTTTTGCGTTTTTAATGGTTGTCTGAGTACTTTAAATTTATTTTTTGAAGCAATTTTTACCTAGGTAGGTGTAAAATCATTATTTAATGGATATGCACCATTGTTGGTGTTTATTGGGTTTGATTCCAGATGAAGAAATCCCATCATGTAAATATACTTTTCTGATTTTTTTTTTTTTTTTCTTTTTGCATTTTTAATGGTTGTCTGAGTACTTTGAATTTATTTTTTGAAGCAATTTTTACCTAGGTAGGTGTAAAATCATTGTTTAATGGATATGTATGAAGCTTTATTTGTTTAATTTGTTTACTTTTTTGTTATTTTTTATACTCTCTTATTTCATTTTTTATTGTCCCAAAATATTAGTTCATTTTTAAAAAGTAAGGAATAAAATAATATGAATTTACTATTTTGTGATTTTTTTAAATTCATTAATAATACAAAAAGTACAATTATGGCAACTGATATTCTCAAAAAAATATACTATTAAAAGGTAATTTTAAAAAATTAATATTTTAAAATATAATAATTGTACTATTAAAAAAAGTTAATTTTTCTAAAATGGACCATTATTTTGGAACAGAAAAAGTAATCAACAATAAT
This sequence comes from Camellia japonica, assembly GCA_030407325.1. Lineage (NCBI taxonomy): Eukaryota > Viridiplantae > Streptophyta > Magnoliopsida > Ericales > Theaceae > Camellia > Camellia japonica. The sequence goes on along the minus strand of JAPPVO010005110.1, from coordinate 24,858 downwards.
ATTTTCATGAATGCAGGTGATCATTATTTGGTTTTTAATGGGTTGACAAGGACAAAAGACATTTCATTCATCAGGAAATATTTTGGTGCACACTTTACATGCACATTATAATTAAAAAGAAAAATGACATAATTTAAATTTTTTGAATCATAATTAAAAAAGAAAGAAAAAAAAATTATAACTAAACACAACATGAGATATAACTAAAAAAGAAAATTAATCATAACTCAAAAAAATAACATAATTAATGATGCATATGATACACCATTTTTAAAAAAAATATATATTAGAATTTCTAACCTACTTTACATGTATATGTAATATATCTAACTATGAAATTGGTGGGAACTTTCCTCTACTGGATTTTTTTGAATGCTAATATATAGGCGAAAAGTCTGTTTTACCCTTTTACCAGTTTTGAATCTCACGTACAGACCACCTTTTCACCTTTGTCGTGAACAATCTGGATGCCATCTACCATTTGGACAAAACAGAACCAAAATGTGATAGTTTAGGGACCAACAAGACAAAATTAATAGTTTAAGGATTATATAAATAAATTGGTGATAGTTTAGGGGGTAAAAGTGTTTTTTACTCCAATAAGAATGATAATAATTGCATAACGAAATTAATTTGATTCTAATTTAATTAAAGGGCAAATTGTACTAGTAGTCTATATACTTTGGTTTTTATGTTATTTTGATTTCTGTAATTTTAATTAACACAATTTTGACTTTAAATTTATTATTTCAATTAATTACAATTGTTAATATTTTTTGATGACAAATGTGCACGAGTTACATATGTCATGTTTTTATAGTCAAAATTATAAACCTAAAAACTTCTAATCGGCGTTATCAATTTAATCAAATTAACACAAGGCTTGTTTTGAAAAGTAGGTTAAAAGTTAAAATTTTAGATTTTTTGGTTTTTTTTTTAAAAAACGTGCAAAAAAGTAAAAACGAGATGTGATACAAAAAAGTCAAAAAACTACTTTTAACCATGTTTCCAAAATAAAATTGAGGTCAAAATAGAACTAATTGAAATGACAAGAATTAAAATGACACAATGAGTAAAATATAGAGACTACCGATATAATTTGCCTTTAATTAAATGAAAGAAACGACAAATTCAAAAGTATACATATAACTCTGAAATTTATATATATACAACAATGTTATTAGTATATATACATAAAATGATAAATTACAAATACACCCCCTGAGATTTGCTTAAAATACAGATTGTCTGCTGTTGTTTGAAAAATTACAAAAACTCCTTGTTAGAATTTTTTATTTAACAGAATTAACTAAAAAAATAGAATTCATAATTAGTCTCCTATATAATAATAAAATTACCCAAATTATTAATTGAAACATATTTCTAACATCATTAAAAACTGTTAATTGACTTGATGATTTATTAATAAAAGGAGTGATTTGTTATGAAATTAGAAACCTCAGGAGGTGGAATGTAATTTTCAAAACTATAAGAGGCGATTTGTATTTTAATTAAAACTCAGGGGGTGTATTTGTAATTTACCCAACATAAAATTATTCTAATTTAACCCTGTTTGATAATGTTTTCAAAATTTTTGCTTCATATTTTGTGTCAATGTTGGCTACATATTTTGTAAAAGCCAGTTACAGTTCGACACGTGGTGAAGTAAGGGCAATACAGGAAGAATGTTTAATCTTCGATCACGATCGTACACGTGGCGGTTAATATTGGTTCTTGCGTGGTTTGAATAGCATTGGATCAGCGAAGAGATACAAGGTGACGTGGCTTCAACGGTTATTCACATTCAAATTCAAATATAGGAGAGAAGCCCAACTGCAAGTAATGGCGTAGTGGAACTACTTCTAAGGCAGCATGATCAAGCAATCATGGAGGAGCAGTTCGACGGTTTGAAGTGCAGTTCGATGGTCATCCTTGAGGAGTATAAATAGCAGGGAAGCCCCCAGAAAAGCCCCCCAGACTCAGATCCAACAAACCAGTCATTTACTTCATATTTTCTTTTCCAGTTTTACATTTCCAGTCTTTACATTTCCTGCACTTTAAATACCTGTTCTTTACATTTCCTGCACTTTAAATTCCTGCACTGCACTTCGTTCATAGGAGTAGTTTCGAGTAGATTGTCGCTGTAAACCTCTACGAGGCTGAGTTTGGATCATTGTAAGTTTTCATCTTAATGAAATACTTCAATTGTTCGTCATTTATCTGTTATTTTGCTTAATTTCTCCTAAGTCAAGCCACCAGTAAAAGTCCTCTTCATTGAGGCTGAAAGAACTAAAACACAATCGTCTGATAATTGGTTGGCAATTATAATCTCTGTAAGGACTGATTGATCCTTGCTGGCACGCTCGCATTTACAAAAATACCCTTCGAAAGCCAAAAAGCCAACATATATTTTTGGCACGCCCAGTGGGACCCGTTAAAATGGCTAGACGAAGAAGATAAGGAGAAAATGAACGCTTGGAAGAAGGCGTAGAAGGAGAGGTAGAAATACCTAATCCAGAGGATAATGTGGTAACACATCCTGTGAAAACTCCCATGTTATCAGAACCTATGGTCGAACAGACCAGTACTTCAGGACAAGAACCATATGTTCATAATATTGGACGAAACCAAGGAATTGGACCATCCACTATTCCATCTACTCAGCCAACAAATCCATGGGATGGCCTAGTAGATGCTATGGGACAATAATTAATGAACACAATGGAAAGGTGGGCAACATCCTTTTTGGATCGAATGAATAACCACCAACCAAAAAACACAAGACACACAGAGGAAGTTTTAAATGTCCCTCAGCAAAGATTGGCTAGAGACAAACAGCCTATGCAAGTTAATGGACATTCTAATGGTCAAACTAGTAATCAGAACTATGAAAGACCATCACCTCAGTCTTGGTATGAACCTATTTCGAGGCCTATAGCAGGCCAAAACGCCTCAGTACTCAGCAATGAAGCCACACAAGTTGGTGGATCTGGTCAAGTACAAGAAACTAACGTAAGAATGGTTACAAATCCCATGTTCGAAGCCATACCTGGCACTAGGGGGTATAATAATCCTTTATTCGAATTTATACCCAGGGGGTTGGAAGGTTTTCCCATAAATGGAAGGGACACAACACCTGTTCCAGCACCTTTCGCAGGTCCTTTCGCAGGACAGGCTCAAAGGGGTTACCCATACCCCCAACAGCAACCTGCACCATAGGGACAACCAGTCCCAAATGTACCACCTTATGGACCAAGAGGACCACAAGCACAAGTTTGTCCACCAAATCCTGTGTTTGTCCCTCCAGTAGTGGTTCAGCAGGCACAAAATATGGTCCCTAGGGACCAAATTGCTGATATTGTTAGGGAGATGTGTGGACCGATGGCTCGGGGGGTCCGGACTCCTGTATACAGAAAACCATACCCAGAATGGGTAGATAGGGTACATGAATACCCAAGGGGGTTCAAGATACCAGATTTTACCCTTTTCTATGGGAGTGGAAATCAATCAACAATAGAGCATATTGCTAGGTTTGCTGCTCAATGCGGTGAATTTACTAATCATGACTATATGAAACTAAGATTATTCCCAAATTCTCTAACTGGGGGAGCGTTTGTATGGTACATCAACCTTACACCTGGCTCCATTCAAAATTGGCAACAAATGGAAGAGGCATTTCATGCCCAATTCTTCCAGTCGGAGCCAGAGGTTTCCATTGCAGACTTGGCTAGATTGAGTCAAAGGCCTGAAGAAAAGGCTACTCAGTTTATTGCTAGATTTAAAAGGGCTCGAAATAAATGTAGAGTCATCCTGCTAGAGCCAGAATTCGTAAGATTGGCTCAAAATGGCCTAGAGTTCAGGCTTCGAAAGAAGTTTGACTCAACTGAATTCAGAGATTTGGTGGAACTAACCTATAAGGTGTCTAGGTACGAAGCATTACTAGAGGAGGAACAAGATCAAAATAATGCATCGTACAAGACATATTATAGAGATCCTAATTATGAGATCGATGCAGCAGAGATTGTGAGCAAAGAACCTGTGATCTGTGAGGCATTAGTTCATAAGGATACAACAATTGACCAGCAGTTTAAAAAGAAAGACTTTCACAGAAAGTACTCTTTCGATTTAACAAAAGCAGATGACATTTTTGATCATTTGCTTGCGGCGAACTTCCTTAAGTTACCTAAAGGAGTAAAACTGCCATCTCCAGATGAACTTAAAGGAAAAGTATATTGTAAATGGCATAACTCTTGGTCTCACTCGACTAAAAACTGCATTTTTTTTCGAGACAGGATCCAAGAACAAATTCGGAAAGGAAGTTTGAAGTTCCCAGCCAAAACAGAAAAGGCCATGGGAATTGACAGTAATCCATTTCCAGAAGTTGGAGAGGCGGCAGCCAATGTCATTACGTTAGACTTCCAGAACTTGTCTTTGACAGAATTGGAAGAAGTCAATGTGCAGATGCATGTTGCTAATCAGACAACCATCAAGAAGGACACCAGAAACCCACCAGCTATTGGACAAGGTTTCTCACACCAGAGGGAACACTCTGATGAAGAATCACTGGATGATGATTCCTTAGAGGCAGCAGTAATGCAAAGGATGTGTCCCAGGTGCAGACTGAGTTATAAATGGTTAAAGGGGCTTCCAATTGATACGAAGCAATACTACAGGGATGTACAGAGACGTCCTAAATCAACCAATGCTTACAACAAAAGGCCGTATCCGGCTAGTGATAGGCAGCGACCACTAGTGGTTGAGCCTGCAATGGACAGAATGCATGCTAAAGGCAAGAGGCCCTTATATGAATCCAGGCCACCTAACTATTACAGAATGGAGAGCAGTCATTCTGAAAGAAGACTGGAGAAAGGCTCAGTTCATGGGATCAAAGCCAGAGATTGGCCCCCTAAACCAGCCTCACGTAGGGCAGAAAGTGGCTACCTTCATCGAAGGCCTGAATCAGGCTCGAAACACGAGGTCAGAGCCAAGCACTTACCTTCACAGCCATCTTCGAAGATGGCTTCGAAGGTAGAAAAAAGCAGTTCAACATCTGAGTCAGTAAGTTCGTGGGTACCTGGAGTTCCAGACTGGTTTGTAATGCAAAACAAACCTAGGGAGGTGCCTGCCCGGAGAGATGTTGGAATCCAAGGCAGGATGGTCAAGCCTCCTTTGGTGGCTCCGAACAATTGGGTATTGCTTAAACACCCAAAGACAAAGGAACCAGATATGGTCACAGTCATTTCGAGATCACAAAGGAGAAAGATTCAGCGCAAGTACACTCAGTACCAGAACGATATGAAAGAAAATGGAGAGAGCTCTTCATTGGTCCAGACAGAAGGAAAGAAGACTCCAAAGTCAGACCATACTCCAAAGCCAACTCTACAAAGCAAAGTGGGTTGCAGCAGAGAACAGTTGGCCAAGGTTCATTCTGAACTAAAAGCCAGAGAGAAGTCTAGCTTAGCAGGATTGAGAAAGCTTGATGAAGAGTGATAGCGAGACAGAAGAAGAAATTGGCATAAGCCAAAAGAAGAAATGGTGGAGGAAGAAATGTTCGAAGCCTTCATGGCTAAGCAAACATTTTTGGTTGAAAAACCAGTTGAGAAAGATCCTTCGAAGAAATCAGTTAATAACGAAGTGCCAGAGTGCAGCATGGAGGATGCTGTTGAAGTAACTGAACAAGGCGGCCCTGGGAGGAAGCAGGTACAGCCAGCCATCCAATTTGGCTCATTTCCTCCAGTATCAGTCAATATGGTACACATACTACTGCCTCATGAGTTCCAGGCTGGAGATGAGGACCAAAATGACCAAGACATGGATCCTATTCCTGTCTCTAGTGAAGACTCACAAGTAAGTATGGTACAAGATGATTCTGGAATGGCTACCCCAATGGAAACTGAATATGAAAGTGAAGAAGAGGTGAGCATTAACCTCTCGTATCCTTTTGAGTATCCCTCGAATTCTATGACACAAAATGTCAAGCCTTTGTACATCAAGGCTTTCTTCGATGGGATACAACTGAACCGAGTCTTGATAGATAATGGGGCAGCAGTGAACTTACTACCGAAATCTTCTTTGAAGAAACTAGGGAAAAAGAATCCCAGGTTGATCCCAACCAGCACAACCATCGCTGGCTTCGCTGGAGACAAACAAATGGCTCAGGGGATTCTACCCATTAACTTGAGTGTGGGAACCAGGGACTGCATGACAGCATTCTTCGTAATCGACAGTAATGCTAAATACAATGCTTTACTTGGGAGAGATTGGATCCACACTAACAAATGTGTGCCTTCCTCTTTGCATCAAAAAATTATGATGGCCTTAGGCAATGGAGAGACAGAGGAAATTGATGCAGATCCTCAACCCTTCATAGCCTGTGCAGACTTTGCAGAGGCCAAGTTGTATATTGAGGGAGTGACACCACTCAGTATATTGAGGAAAGCTGATGGCTCAGCCGAAGTGACGGTTGATGAGGAAGTGACACACCTGAAGCACTTAGTCCAAGAAAGTGCTGATGAAGAGATTGTCATTAAGGATGACAATGATGCCTGGTTGTAGGCAAAGAGATGAAACACAAGAAGCCAAGTCTTTGGCTCTAATTAAATTTTCAACATTGGATGTAAAATCAATAGTCCAGCAAGAACTGGAGCAAGAGAGAAAGGCCATGATAATTGGCTGCAAACAAGAGCAACAACATGTCAGAATTTTGACCCTTGGTAAATACTGTGCATTGGACATTGAAACAAGAGTCCAGGAGATACAGGAAGAGGATGCCTTATGGACAGATTTTGTCTATGAGGAGGAGGGCAAAGATGTTAAACTAAAGAACCTGGGAGCAAAACAAAGCGAGAAGGTTGCTTCGAATGTAGAAGAAATCAAGGAAGAAGCTTCAATAAGCTCTCAGACACAAGACCCCTTAGAAGAAGTAAATTTAGGGGAAGGTTCTATGCAACAACCCACCTATATAAGTGCTTGTTTGAATGATCTGGACAGGGACCAGTTATTGGTTGTTCTAAAGAAATATAAAGATTGCTTTGCATGGTCTTATAATGAACTACCAAGATTGGAGAGGTCATTAGTGGAACATAGGCTCCCTATGAAGCCTAATTTCAAGCCATACAAGCAAAAACCAAGAAGAATGAGTCTAGAAGTAATTCAGAAAGTCAAGGAAGAGATTCTTAGACTACTCAAGGCAGGCTTTATTAGGACAGCCAGGTATGTTGAATGGCTATCTAATATTGTGCCTGTAGTCAAGAAGAATGGTAAAATGAGGGTATGCATTGATTTTAGAAACTTAAATCTAGCAACTCCAAAAGATGAGTACCATATGCCTATAGTGGATCTGTTGGTAGACAGTTCAGCAGGGCATCAAGTTTTATCAATGATGGATAGACACTCTGGTTATAACCAGATCTGCATTGCAGAGGAGGATGTCTACAAGACAGCATTCAGATGTCCTGGAAATATTGGCACCTTCGAATGGGTTAAAATGCCATTTGGCCTGAAGAATGCTGGAGCTACATATCAGAGGGCTATGAACACTATCTTTCATGACCTCATTGGAGGGTATTTAGAGTGTTATATTGATGACATTGTAGTTAAATCCCAATCCATGGAGGAGTATCTGTTTCACTTAGAAGCAGCCTTTGAAAGAACGAGAAAGTTCAAATTGAAGCTCAATCCTCTTAAGTGTGCTTTTGGCGTATCATCTAGAAACTTCTTGGGCTATGTGGTACACAAGAAAGGAATACAGATTGACCAGAATAAAGCCAAAGCCATCATTGAAGCCAGACCTCCATCAAGTAAGAAAGAATTACAAAGGTTCCTTGGACAGGTTAACTTTCTTCGAAAGTTCATTTCTAACACTGTAGGGAAAACTAAAGTTTTTTTCTCCTTATTAGGCTGAAAGATGAAGATGAATTTGTGTGGACAGCAGAGCATCAAATTGCTTTCGAAGGTATCAAAGCCTACTTGGCCAACCCTCCAGTGCTGATGCCACCAAAGGGTGATAAGCCCTTGAAATTGTACATAGCTGCAGCAGAAGATTCATTGGGAGCTTTCTTGGCTCAAGATAATGAAGAAGGCAAGGAGCAAGCTGTTTATTACCTTAGTAGGTTTTTAAATTCTTGTGAATGTAATATTCAGCTGTTGAAAAGTTGTGTCTTGCTTTGTATTTTGCTGCAATGAAATTAAGATACTATCTTTTACCTACAACTGTCTTGGTAATTGCAACCACATATTTGGTTAAGTACATGTTATCTAGACCTATGTTGAGGGGAAGAATTGGCAAGTGGATACTAGCCTTATCAGAGTTTCATCTAGAATATGTCCCTCAAAGGGCAGTGAAAGGGCAAGTTTTAGCCAATTTTCTGGCAGACCATCCATCTCAAACAGAGAGCCAAGAGATAATGGAACTTGGTATGGCTAGTATTGAGCCATGGCAGATGTGGTTCGATGGGTCGAAAGCCAATGGTTTAACTGGAATTGGTATTGTGATTAGGTCTTCACAATGGGTAGAAACCACACATGGTTTCAGAGTGGATGAAGCTACCTGTTCTAATAACCAAGCTGAATATGAAGCCTTAATAGTGGGACTAGAAATTCTTATTGGATTACAAGTTCATGCAGTTGACATATTTGGAGATTCTCAATTGGTGGTTAACCAAGTGAAAGGGATTTTCAAGTGTCTAAGCATAAGCATGTTACCATACTATGTTGTTGCATTACATCTACTTTCTCAATTTCAAATAGCAAATGTAACTCATGTTCTAAGATTCTTGAATAATAGAGCTAATGATGTGGCTCAGAAAGCTTCGAACTTCAAGAGAAGGGATAATGCCCAAAGGGACATAAGCCAAACAACATATCAGAAATTGATACCACCTTTGAATAAAAGGAATGTGGTCTTGGAAGTCAATCATAATGACTTACAAGAACAAGATTGGAGGCATCCAATAATGCAGTACTTGGCTGGTCCATCTTCGAAGGCCAGCAGGAAAATTAAATTGCAGTCCATGCAATATATGATATATGGCAATGCTCTCTACAAAGGGGGGGGGGAGATGGCTTATTGCTGGAATGTTTAGGCCCAAAAGAAGCATTAACAGCTATGGCTGAGGTTCATGAAAGCATCTGTAGTGCTCATCAGCCTGGTGTGAAGATGAGATGGTTGCTTCGAAGGCATTCCTACTATTGGCCAACTATCTTTAAAGACTGCATAGAGTATGCAAAGGGTTGCCAGGCATGCCAAAAGCATGGCACAATAAGGCATGTGCCCATAACTGACCTACATGCAGTAGTGAAGCCTTGGCCATTCAGAGGATGGGCCATGGATATGATGGAAAATACACCCACCTTCTTCGAAGCATCATTGTTTCATTCTAGTGGCCACTGATTACTTTACTAAGTGGGTCGAAGCCAAGCCATACAAGGCTGTAGACCAGACATAGGTCATTGGGTTCATTAAAGATTTGATCCATAGATTTGGCATCCCACAAACCATAACTGTGGATAATGGGACTGTGTTCGATGGGAAAATGGTGAAGTCTTTTGTGGCAGAGTTTGGAATTAGCCTTGTTAATTCCACACCCTATTATGCACAAGCCAATGGTCAAGCTGAATCATCCAATAAGTCCTTGAAAAAGGGATACAAAAGGTTGTGGAAGATAATCCTAGGGATTGGCATAACCTGTTGTTGGATGTTTTGTGGGCTTACAGAACTTCCCCAAGGTCAAGCACAGGAGTCACTCCTTATGCCTTAGTATATGGGCATGATGCAGTGTTACCTGTGGAGATTAATGTTAAATCTTTGAAGGTAAGATGCCAAGATCAGTTAGATCCTGAGCAGTACCATCAAAGTATGTGTTTGGAGGTAGAAAGCATAGATAAAGCCAGAATTTTGGCATTAAATAGCATTCTTTTCCAAAAGGGGAAAGCAGCCAAGAATTATAATAAGAAAGTCAAACACATTGGCTTTGATGAAGGTGATTTGGTATGGAAAACAATACTCCCAATAGGAATTAAAAGCCATAAGTTTGGCAAATGGTCACCTAACTGGAAGGACCATATCAAATTCATAGAGTTCTGCCTTTTGGAGCATACCATTTGAGAAATTTGAATGGTATATACATCCCAAAAAGATTAATGGTAGAGATATTTGAAGCCTTATTTTCCAACCATTTGGGAAACACAAGGAATAAAATAAACACTAAGTACAAGAACATAAGACTGCTCAATGATAGACAAAAATTTGTTCTTTCATAAAGAATTAAGTACATTTTGCCACAAATTGGCCCAAAAATCATTACAATGTCTTAATTGTTCTTTTACAATGGATTTCCTATTGCTAAGTGATGAAACTAGTTGAATAGCTGTAGCCATTTCTTCCTTTCGATCAGCCAGTCCTTGGTTGGTGATTTGCAATTTGGTGTTAGTTCGGACTAAGGCTTGATTCACTGCAGACAGCTCCTCTTCAAGCTGAGCTTTCCTTTCCAGCAGCTGACTCAAAGTGGGAGGCAGAGGAGTGTTGTTCTTTCAGATTTGACACTTCGGTGTGCACTTGGGAAACAAAACTCTGATCTCTAGCCAGTTTCTCATCCGCAGCCTTAGCAGCATGACAAATGCTGAGGTAGAAGTCGATAGTAGCTGCTGCCTGAGATAGATGACTTGAAATATTCATGCCAGACTGCTCAGCAATTTTGCAGCATTGGAGGAACCCATTTCTGATTATAGGCCTTTGCAGAGCCTCGAAGGGAATCCTCGAAAAAGAAATCAACAGTTCCAGGCATGTGTCTAGGTTTATCAAAGGTGCAGAAGGCTTGCTGCTGGAAGAAGAAGAGCTCTCAAAAATTTCCAACAAGGAGTCAGCCAAAACTAATGGCTCAGCTTCAACATTCAATGTTGGAGAGGTAGAGAGTACGTCGAAGAGACTAGCTAGTCTGGCTTCGAAGATGTCTACCTCATCCGTAGACATGAGGAGTGCAGAGAGAGTTGTGGTGGAAGGCATAAAGGACTGCATAGGGATAGGAGAAGTGGATGGAGCATCTTTGGCAGTCTCTATGGTCTTAGCCACCAATGAATCAAGTGGAGAAGGGCTAGAAGTAAGTAAAAGTAATGAACTATGAGTTGGAGAACTACCAGCACCCTCTGTAGGAGAATCAACTGCCATTAGAGATGGAGTAGCAGTTGGAATTTCTGTGAAAGAAGGAGGAGGAGCAAGGCTCGAAGGAGAAGTGGACTGAGGTAGGTCAAAGGTCAAGAAAGGGAGGTATGGCTCTAAGCCAAGAAGAAGAGATACAGGAATGCTGGGGCTCAAAGAAGGTACATCGAATGTAGGCCTTGGAAGTGGGAGTACGATTTGAATAACCCTGACATTTCTGCATTGATCAACTTCAACTGAAATTGAGGGAGGCTTCATTGGAAAGATAAACGCAGTAGTTGTTGCTGCAAGAGAAAGAGATGTAAAGTAAGGTCAAACTTCAATACCAAAAGCTGACAAGGGAAAACAGTAGAAGCATGAAAGAAATTACTTGTTTCAGAAATAATGGGAGAGCTGCGAAAGGAATAATGTTCGGTAGTCTGTTGCCTTCTTGCCGTTTCCTTTTGTAATGCATCAGCAGCAGCAGCTTCCTTTCTTAGAAATTGTTGCTGCCGTCTCTTCTCAGCCCTCTCGAAGACAATCATGGCTTTGGAATGTTCCTGCTCTACTGCCTTGGCAGCTGCTTCATAAATAGGGTCTTCAACCAAGTCAGTAGCAGGAACAGTCACTTTCTTTCTCTTCCTTCTTGGCAGTGATACTACCGGCTCCTTTTCAACCCCCCTTTCTTCAACCTGGGGTTCAGATTCTTCAGAGGTAAGTTCTTTCTCCACTATTGTGGTAGTTGCCTCGTGAACAGGATTTTCGATTATATCGGATGAGGAGACAGCCACCTTTTGTCTCTTTGTTCTTTGCAAAGGTACTTCTTGTTCTTGTTCAACCTCTCTCTCTTCTGCCTAAGATTCAGATTCCTCAGGAGGAAGGATTAGCTTTCTTTTTTGTTTCTGTTGTTGTCTCTCTTTAAGAGTAGCTAAAGTTTCAGCTCTCTTGGGGGATTCTTCTTGTGGGACCCTGCACCAAAGAACATGAGTGTAAGGAAACAAACAAAAGATTCAAAAGAAAAAAAAAGAGAACTTGAAAATACTTACCCTTCTTCGAAGCAGCTCTGGTAACTCTACCTGGAGGGGATGAGGCTGCAGGAGAAGTTGTGGTAGCTGTAGAAAGGGAGGGAATGTTCTCAACTGTTGTTGATTTAGTCTTCGAAGGCACTCCTAGCCTATCAGTAAGTCATGAGGATGTAGATAGGCGCACTTCCATATTGGCTGTCCACCAGTTCTGGAATCTTTTCAAGACTAAGCCAGAAGGAAGAAAGGGGACAAATTTGAAATTCACTCAATTCCTTCAGCAATTTTAATGTTGCCGCCTCTAGCTTTGGATTTGGATATTCTCAGGTCTCTAGCCGTGAGGTGGACATTCGAGAGACTGCAAAGTGGAACAGGTATCCCTTGAGTAAGCCCAAATTGTCTGGCGAACTGAGAAGGGCAGTACACCTCAGATATGCATTTATAAGCTCGAGGGTTTAAAGTGCCAATGAACAACTCCCTCGGTAGCAAAATTGAAGCCCACATATCTTCGTGTGGTGAAGTGGAACACTCCTTATCAGCCAAAAAGTTTTGTAGCCAGGCAGGTCCTTTAGTGGCATCAAAAGGACAAAAGAAAGTGGCAGATGGAGAAATAGAGAGTTGGTGAAAGAAGGTAAGGTAATAACCAAAGGAAGCAGGATAGAGAGCAATCCTAGCATACTTTTCCCCATAAGTACTAGGATCCTGAACAAGGAATTTTAGACATTTGGGATGTAGGTCAGTGAAATAGGCGAAGAACCAGAGTTGGAGCACCCAGAGGGGACCTCCTTGTTAACATCAAGAGGTTTTTCGCAAAATTAGAGCAAGCTCTGTAGACATGACCTAAAAGATAAGGCGCAAGAGCTATGTGTTTTTTCAAGACAAGTGCCTTCGCAAGTGGAGCGAACTCAGGCATAATCCTCTGAGATGAGGTGCAAAAGAGAAATTTGCACAACCAGTATAAAATGAAGGAAAATAGTTCTCTGTCTCTCACGGGGCCTTCCCTTTTATTTTCAGCCTTTACGAAGTCACTGTAAGAAGAGTTTAAGGCTGGAAGGGAAAATTTGACAGGGAGGTCCGGGTAGTTGGGAGTAAAAGGAGAGCCATGGGGTGAAAGCCCTAAAAGATGGCAAATATCAAGAACAGTGGGGGCCATCATGCCGCACCGAAATTGGAAAAAATTAAAAGCCATATTCCAAAAACATAGAGCACAGGAATTAAAAATGGGTCCTCAGGAATGATGAACCTGGAAAGACGAAGAGCGTCGAGAATGCAGAGCTCCTGTAGGTCATCTTCTCTCGCAGGCACAACCCTGTCATACCATTCCTCCCATTCGGTTCTCAATGTCGGCCAGCAGCGATAAGGCCGGGTCATTCTCCAATTGCTCCAGTCAAGCCCTCATTCGTAGAGAAGAAAGTGATCCTCCAAACGAGGGTATAAAGCTGGGAGTTGGTCAGGGGTCTCCCGAAAAATGGGACCTAGGACGTACTCTTGTTGGTTGCTGTGGCGAGGAACAAAGAGACGTCCATCTATGGCGCTTGACCCACCAGTTGTTAGCTTGGCGATTTCTTCATCAATGCATTTCTTCAAAGCCATGGTAGGGCTGATACGGTCGCCAGCGAGCACTTTCAGCGAGGAAGGATCCATTGATAGCAAGCAGCAAGGAAGAGAGGGTTAACAGAAGATCGGTAGGGTTTGTGTGTTAAAAGAGCAAGTGATTTCAGAGCACAAAACAAAAAGGTTTTTAAAAGCTTTTGTGTCTGAAAAATATATTGCGTAAGTCGTTAAGTACTAGAAGTACGAATACGAAGAGTTTCCTTCAATATTGATACTTTTGGAGGGAAAAACACAGCCCAAATACTGAGGTTAGCTTCGAAGTAAAAAATTTGGCTTCGAAGCCAAATTTTGGCGCCAAAAGCCAAAAACAACGGCTTCAAAACAGAGGAGCCGGCTTCAAAGCACATTTCATACTCAAAAAAATATAAGAATACTCAAGTGTTTGTTTTACTCCGAAAGGTTTAAAGACCTGTTTTAGGTTTCTTAACGAAGGTAATGTCCTTCGAGGCAAGACTTGAGACTCTTTAAGGATAGGATGTGGTGTTCGAAACATCAAAACCAATGGTTGGTTCACAGAAAAGTTGTATGTGGAACTAAAGTAGCATGAACTGTTGTTCGAAGCAAAAGATGGTCAATTTAAAACTAAATTGATCATACTAACCATGGTCAGATGTTGATTATGGTTGAAACAAGCTTTAAGTATAAGAAACAGCCAAAAAAAATTGTCAACTTTATTCCATAAATTGGAAAAGTTCATAATTGGTTCTTTGCAGTGTTTCATTTAAGACAATTGAGTCCAGGTTCGAAGGATGAGATTGTTCAGTTCAAAGTCTTGAATTTGCTTTTAAAGGCAAACAGAGACAATGCCGAACAGAGGAAAAGTCTTAATTATATTTAAGCAAAAGTGATTACATCGAATAACCCTATTTGGGTACAAACTCAAGCTCATAAAAATAGGGAATGGAATAAATAACAAGATCATGAAACTTAGTCCAACTATGATCAATGAATTTATGTTTTTTCATTATTCTATCCTCTATTTCTTTTAACATTGGCTGCATGAGTTGATGTGTTCTCACTTCATAAAAAAGCTCCTCAGCCTTTATTTCGAATGCTGTTTCTCTTAGTCCTTGTTCCAACTCATCCATTTCCAAATCATCCCAGTACGCAGAATCCTTATTTTGAAAGTCGTTGTATTCTTCGACGAGGTTTTCTGCTTCATATTGAGAATGAACTCGGAGTGATGAAAGTTGATCCAAGGATTGAGTGGTGGCCAAAGAAGTACGGTGCCAATGAAGAAGTGATGGAAGTTGGTCCAAAAACGTGTGAAGTTCTGCTTGAGCAATGGGGTTGAGAACGTGGCCCCGAGTCAGAATATTACAAGCCCATCGAAAGTTCTTAAGGGGAACATCTTCCTCAAGAACATTGAAGGGTAGGTGAGAAAAGGCTGCAAGCAGGAGTTGGGCTTGCTTTTGTTGAGCTGGAGTAGGAGAAGGTGGAGGCTCGTAAGGAGGGAAAACTTTCTCTGCAGAAAGGGTAAGCCTCAACTTCTCTATCCAGGAAATTTTTTTCGAAGGAGGAGGTATGAAGGCCCCCATTTTGAAAGAAAGAGGAAATTGAGAAGCATTGACACAATCAAGCCAGTCAGAAGGATGAAGCTTTGCCTTCTTGGCTAAAAATGAAGGGTTATACCCCTGTGCCTCTTCTGGACGAGGAACAGATCGTACCATTTTTGTAGGCATGGATGATGTGTACCATGCCACGAGTAGACTGTCCTCTAAACTGTATCGACAGTCGATAGGCATGTAAGGATAAACCACCGAGCTTCGCGCATAAGAAGGAAAGTCCAACGGGTCGGTGAATTCGACAAAGTGATGGTTAATTTGCTCCCTTAATTCCCAGACCTTAGGTTCTGACCAGCTTGACCAGCCTGAAGCCCCGGAGGAATTTGAAGCCACAGCCTTATCCCATGCAGAGGATTGTGGAGAGGGGCCTCCTATGTCCATATTTGCAACCTTCTGAATCAAAGGACTAAGGGCAGTTTGTTCACAATCCAAGGGTGAATCAGAAGAAGAATTTCCCATGTCCATGTTTGCAACTTTCTGAATCGAAGGATTAAGGGCAATATGTTCGTAATCCAAAGGTTGGTAATTTGCAAAGGCATCCATGACCTGAATATGGAAAGACGGGTAAAGGTGGCTAATGAATGCATGGAAGTTTTTTCGAGGGGAAGCAGCATTGTTCAATAACTCTTCATGTGCCTGATCAATAGAGAAAAAAGTTGATTTGGCCATAGTCTGTTTGAATGCTAAGGTATTGGGATGTTCAAAAGATTGAAAGAGAGTTAATGCAAATGATCATCAATAAATAACGGTTGTGTTTCCAAAGTATAGACTCCATGCACGTTCCAAAAGCGCGGGAAAGGCTTTGATCCACTAATATCACCAAATATTGGGTATATTAATGCGGGGGGTAATGTTGGCTACATATTTTGTAAAAACCAGTTACAGTTCGACACGTGGCGAAGTAAGGGCAATACAGGAAGAATGTTTAATCTTCGATCACGATCGTACACGTGGCGGTTAATATTGGTTCTTGCGTGGTCTGAGTAGCATTGGATCAGCGAAGAGATACAAGGTGACGTGGCTTCAACGGTTACTCACATTCAAATTCAAATATAGGAGGGAAGCCCAACTGCAAGTAATGGCGTAGTGGAACTACTTCTAAGGCAGCATGATCAAGCAATCATGGAGGAGCAGTTCGACGGTTTGAAGTGCAATTCGATGGTCATCCTTGAGGAGTATAAATAGCAGGGAAGCCCCCAGAAAAGCCCTCCAGACTCAGATCCAACAAATGAGTCATTTACTTCATATTTTCTTTTCTAGTTTTACATTTCCAGTCTTTACATTTCCTGCACTTTAAATACCTGTTCTTTACATTTCCTGCACTTTAAATTCCTGCACTGCACTTCGTTCATAGGAGTAGTTTCGAGTAGATTGTCGCTGTAAACCCCTACGAGGCTGAGTTTGGATCATTGTAAGTTTTCATCTTAATGAAATACTTCAATTGTTCGTCATTTATCTGTTATTTTGCTTAATTTCTCCTAAGTCAAGCCACCAGTAAAAGTCCTCTTCATTGAGGCTGAAAGAACGAAAACACAATCGTCTGATAATTAGTTGGCAATTATAATCTCTGTAACGACTGAGTGATCCTTGCTGGCACGCTCGTATTTACAAAAATACCCTTCGAAAGCCAAAAAGCCAACAGTCTCTAGGAACAACAAGAATGAAAAGTTTTGAAGCACTCGTCATTTTCTTTCTTTTTTTTTTTTTTTTTTGGATAAATTACAAATACACCTCTGGAATTTGATTAAAATACGAATAGCTCCCTATAGTTCTAGAAATTACATTACACCCCTAGTAGTGTTTAATTTCATAACAAATTGTCGATTTTATTAATAAATCATCAAGTTAATTAACAATTTTTAATGATATTAGAAATATGTTTCAATTAATAATTTAGGTAATATTATTATTGTATAGGAGAGCAATTATGAATTTCATTTTTTAGTTAATTCTATTAAATAAAAAATTCTAATAATTGGATATTTGTAATTTTCTAAACCATAAGAGGCAATATGTATTTTAAGCAAACTTTAAGAGGTGTATTTACAATTTACCTTTTTTTGTGTGTGTGTGAAAACAGTTTCGAAATTTTGAAAAATATTTCCTAAAAATGAGTGTTTTTAGAAAACTTTAGAAAATTATTTGCCAGGCCAATTTTTTATATGAACTTCTATTTTAATATTTTTGAAAACAAAAAACAATATGAAACGAGCTTAACGTCCCACGACCATAATTCTTTTGGAAATTTTAGAATTTGGCGAGAAAGATTTGTTGGAAAAATGGTTTTATATAGGCATATTTTTTAGCCCAATTTGGGTGGGCCCCAAACGTCTTTTGGGGTGGGTCCGAAGAGGTGAAGTGTTCCTTGCCGCATGGCAAGTCACACGGTGAAGACGGAACGTCAAAACCATTTATGAGTGAATGGGAAGATGACGTCGTTTTCGGGTCTAACATTAATTTTTTAGATAAAATTCTTCTGAATTTTTTCAATAAAAATTAGTGTGGAAATTTAATTTAATTCTAAATTCAAATTTTGGATTCCTAAGTGGTTTTTTAAAGTTTGTAATTTTAGAATTTAATTTAATTCTAAATTTAAATTTTAGGTTCCTTTAATGTTTCCTAAAGTTTGTACCTCTTCATTTATTTATTTATTTAACTATTTCAACAATTTAATATATATATATATATATTTAATTAGTTTAATATATATATATATTTGAAATAGTTTAATTGATAAATTAGCTACAGTTATTTGCTTTGGTCCACGTGGACAACTTTTCAATTTGTTGAAATTGTTTCAAAGCAACGGCTATTTTGTTTGTTTTCAATCAGGTTGATATTTGAACTATATCTGTTCAAATCTGTATGGCACCTATTCGGGTCTATTGTTTTGCCTATATATATATTCATTTTGCTGCAGTCCGAGGGGATCCGAGATAGGAAAAATTTAGTCTGAATTTGTGTTCCTTTGTTGTCCATTTTTTCTTTTAGTGAATTGTTCTTCATATATAATTTTAGGAATACATATTCAGAGAGATAGAACACAGGTTTGGTTCACCGAACAATTTATTGAAGTGCTTCTATAAATTTGTGAAGATCATTGTATCCTGGGAGATAGACGCCATTCAACTGTAAGCACCGTAGCGGGGCGAATCTGTCTTAAGAACAGAGTGTCACACACTCGACTTGATCTTGTAATTTTTATTTGGTTCAATAAATAAATCCGGTATGTAATTTGTTTATTTTGTTTGATTTATTTCTAGTTATTTTATTTACACAGAAGATTGTTCCAACAATCTTAAGACAGATTCGAATTATTCTGTTTACAGAATTTTCCATTTGTTTCCCTTTTTCATTCTTCGTAAATAATTTTGGAAGAAAATTATTTTCTGTGAATTTACAAAATAATATTCTGGTTGGAAAAACAAATAGTGATTATATGCTATTTGACAGATAGTAGTAATATACTGTCTCTTTTCTTTGACAACAACTAGTAATACGATACTGGTGTGTAGACACCCCATTTTTGACCGACCTTAAGACTCAGACGTCACCGATTGAGCGCTCGGTGATGTTGCATACTGTGCTCATTCAGAAGTCTCAGAGTCGCGGCCGTGCGCCCTGCCTCCGAACTTCCGAATCCTCCTCTGTGCCTTGTCTCGGTTTGCGAACCAGACTTGGTTTTCTCTGTTTTCTTTCCTGAGGGAAGGGAGTAGTCCTGTAGACTATTTCTCGGTGGCCGTGGGCTACTTTTCGTGCCCGTAGGCCATTTTGCCCATTTCGGAGCCCGGTTCCCGGTTTTCAGAGCCGTCAGGCCGTGTGCCTCGGCTCGGGACCGCCCAACCATCTCCGATTCCTCCGGTTCTCGGCTAGTACCTCTGTTTTATCATACCGAGGAACACTAGGGTCTCAGACACCCACTTCGTGGCCAAACACCACTTTCGGTGCTTAACGGCCGGTTTTCGGGCCCCGAACCTCGCGGTTTGGCCCCCGAGCATTCATTTCGCATCGATTTCTGTTCATTCTTGGCAGGTACCTCTGTTTTGTCATAACGAGGCACACTGGGGCCTCAGATGCCCACTTCGTGGCTGAACGCCACTTTCGGTGCCTACAGCCGGTTTTCGGGCCCCGAACCTCGCGGTTTGGCCCCCGAGCTTTCATTTTGCATTAGTTTTTGTTCAATTTTGGCAGGTACCTCTGTTTTAGCACCAGGAAGATCACTGGAGGGTGGGAGGCCAGCAATTATCCCAAATAACCAGTTATGCTCATCCGGCGCCCGTTTTGCTCACTTCCGGGCTAATGTTGAACACCCTAGGGCCATTTTCTTCCAACCAAAGCTACATATTTGTGATGAGGGCACATGGGAGGACACCAAAAAGTGGTGGTCGGCCAGTAATTGTTTTTTTCAGTTTTGAGCCTCTCTTTCAAGTTCAATGTTGTGACTCCTGTTTCAGAGTTGCCAATTTCCAACCTTGGAACCTTATTCTACACACCTGGGAGGACACCAAAACATGGTGGTCGGCCAGCAATTTTTTGTTCCATTTTTGGCCATGGCCGGCCGGCCAGGGTGAGTGGCTGGCCGGCCGGCCAGGGTGAGTGGCTGGCCGACCAGTTGGGGTGGCCGGCCGGCCACCTTCAAGAAAGGTACCTGGCCGGCCTGCTTTCTCCTTTTGAGCCCTTTACAGCTGTCCAGCTGTTTTTCAAAATATCCCTGTCCTCCGGGGGATATTTTGGGAGGGAAAGCTTGGATGCATTTCCCTCCCCTTTTACACCCTTTCTTGCCCATTTAAGGGGCTGAGCTCCTCCTTTGCTAGGGTTAGAAACTTTCTTCTCAAGACTTCATCTTCCAAAACCTCCATCTTCATCCTCAAAAGCTCCAAAAAACCTTCAAGTCTCTAGTCCATCTCTTCATCAACACCAAGCACCACTATCACCACCTCCATTTCAGCAGCAAAGGAGTGATTTTCAAAGGCTAGGGATCAACAAATTGAAGCCAAGAAGCCATCAAAGCTTGATCTTCAAGGGTAAGCCTCTAATTCCCTTTTTCTTGCATAATTTTGCTTCAAATCTTTACCCTACTTGCTCACTGATTTGGGCTCTGACCCCTACTGATTTTGTGCTTATTTTGAGCCCCTCTACAACATTGTAGAAGAGCTCAACCTTGTTTGGTACCTCTATCATGCTCTTCCTTCAATATCACCTCTTATGCCAATATTTTGCATGCTTTGTTTGGATTATGAGTGATCCATTTTCGAGCCTGATATAAACTGTGAGTAGGCCTATTTTGAGCCCCTCTTCAATATTGTAGAAGGGCTAAACCTTTTTTGGTGGTTCTATCATGCACTTGCTTTGTAATTCTTCCAATTTACCGTAAAATTGCATGGTTTCTTTAGCCTATTTGAAGTCTGATTTTGAGCATGTCATTAACTGAGATTGAGCTTATTTTGTGTCCCTCTACATTATTGTAGAAGGGATAAACTTGGTTTGGGGTCTCCATGTTACACTTGCCTTTATATCTCTCTTTGACCCCACTTTGCATGCCTTTTTAAGCTTATCTAGCTTCTGATTTGAGCCTTCATCAGGCTAGGAAAGAGCCTTGTTTTGACCTTCTCATGATGTTTTGTTAAGGGTATTAGGCCATTTGGTGCATGTTTTTGGTACTTCATGTAATACCATCTTTGATTCCGTAAAATTGCATGCTTTGTTAGGCTTTCTTGGCTTCTGTTTTCAGCCTTCATCAGGCTAGGAAAGAGTCTTAAAATGACCCATTCTTCATGTTTTGTTAAGGGTCCAAGGTTATTTGATTCATGCTTTTGGTACCTCATGTTATAGCCTTTGTTGGCTCATTATTTTGCATGCTATGTTTAGCCTATCTACATACTGAGTTGGGAGATGTCATCTCTTGTAAATGTGCATATTTTTGGCCCCTCTTTAATTTTGTAGAACTGTGTTTTTCGGTTTGAGCATTGTATATACTACTTGCTTTGTAATTCCCCTCTTTTTCCCCATTTTTGCATGCTAATTTTGCCATACTTGTGGTTGTTGTTTAGCCTTGCTTTGTACTGAAAAAATGTTATTTTAGGGGCTGCCTTGCTACTGTTTTACATGTCATGTGTCAATTATGCATGTTTAGTAGGGCTGTAGGCCATTTCGGGTGCATTACATCGCATTTCGGGCATCGGGTGTAATTTTGTCATAATTCGGGGGCCATTTGTGCATCATTTTAGCTGCTGAAATTGGCATTTTCCATATGCCATATGTCACATCTCATTCGCATGTCATTTCGGTGCCTTAGGGCCATGCCTCGGTTTGCGTGCCCGTGTGCACGCATTTCGAGACACTTCATTTTTGTCTCTCGGCAGCTTATGTGAGTGCGGCTGAGGCCCTCTCGTGTTAGTGTAAGCCCAATTTGCATTTTCCATGTCATTTGCATTGCGTATGCCACCACCTCGGTTTGCGTGCCCGTGGGCACGCATTTCGAGGCAGCTCATTTTCATCTTACGGCCTCCCGTATGAGAGTGGCTGAGGCCCTCCCATGTTGGTATAAGTCCATTTTGCATTCTGTATGCCATTTTTGCATCATTGCATTCCGTATGCTATTCTCTCGGTTTGCGTGCCCGCAGGCACGCACTTCGAGGCATTTCATTTTAGCCTCATTATGTATCATATTCCATGTTATTTCATGTCTTAGGATCATCGCCTCGGTTTGCGTGCCCGTGTGCACGCATTTCGAGGCATCCCATTTTCATAGCATTATGCATGCTAGAATTGTATATTAGCTGCATTTCATACATATCATGCATATTGCATCGTGTTCGGGATAGGAGTTAGCCCGGGCACGGGAAACGAGGCACGTTTCGTACTCTGAGTGACGGAACGGGTCTCAATTCCCAAGTCACCGACACTCCGGATTACCCATGATGGAGTTAGGTTTTGTTGTAGCATTCATATGCATTCATCCTATATTGAGTTGTGCAATCCGGTCCCTCGGCCATCATGCATCGGTATGCGTGATTGGTGGCACGAGGATCGAGGCATGCATATATCTGTGAAATACATTGCTATGCCCTTTTCCTGCTCTCTGTCGCAGCAAAATAAGGAATCAGGAACTTTTCGGAGTCTGGCGCGCATTTCGAGAAACATTGCGAACAGAGGCTAAATTGGGCATCCCAGTGGATTTCTGCGCAAAGGCAGGCCAACATACATCATTTCATTATCCGGAACGAAGCGAGGCAGCCCCTGGCTTGCAAGCCAATTTTAAAGCTTTCTTAGTTTAATCTGTTAATTTAATTAGGAATCTGTATTATTTCGGACTGTAGTATTCTTTTATGTCGGACTGTATTATTTATTCGGACCCTCTGCGCGAGGGCATAATTGTAATAAGTGTGGGTGAGTGTGATGTATGTCTTCCAACCCCACGTCTTTCTTCCCTTTTATTTATCCGCTTATGATGGTTAGATTAGGGCATATTTTAATTAGCATACAGCATGACAGCATGTTTGCATCATTCATCTGTTTTGCACGCACCGGGCTCGGCGCATCATACAAACTGCATTTGTATTTCAATTCCAAATTGAATACGTGTTAGTTGTAGCATTCCATATGCCATGTTTAGAATAGCCGAGCCTGCTATAGTTGCATTTTTGCATGTGTTGCATTAGGCATTCCTGTATAACTAGGATCATGCATGATTTTTAATCAGTTTTCTGTTTTGGCTTGGAGTACTCGGTGAGTTTTATGCTTTAGCATCCTTGCATGCGTGTGAGTGCTGCCATGAATAGCATGCTTACCATGAGGCTATGTGCTTATGTGATATTACTGCCTTGAATGCCTATGGGTGGAGGTTGTGTTACTTGAATTGGGACGAATCATTGACCGTTTGTTTTAAGCCCACTAGATAGTGGCAAAATCATGTTTTCTAAGCCCACCTGAGGGTGGCAAATCCACGTCTTAGCCTACTTGCGGGTAGCACCATCAAACCATTTGCAAACAAACAAACATGAAATGTTTTGTTCCAATCCAGGCGACCCAGTCTATACTTATTTGCTGCGAGCATCACATAGTAACCTAGGCTAATAACCGGAATAAGAAATACAATGTTTTCAAAAACAGATATCATGGTTAGTAGAGGCCGGTCTTTGACCGGCGAGCGGGGGTGCTCACGATGTGACCTTCCCCAATCGTACCCAAGTTCCCGAGCCAACTTTGGTGATGACGGACACGTGGCCTTTGGCAACGAGTCAGGGTTTCCTAAATTTCCCATTTTAAAAAATATTTAGGTGGCGACTCTGTTTATCTGGCAAAGCAGTCCATGTTTGGCACTTCTTTCAAAAAAATCTGTTTTCAAAACGATTTGCCGGATTTGGACTCTTTGGTTCAAGATTAAGAACCGTGACATTTGAGTCCTTGAACTGTAGTGACCCCAATATGAACAGAAGGGACCTAACCCTCCCGGGGCGTTCGGGGACGTCTACAGTTTCTGGCGACTCTGCTGGGGATTTAGAGAACTTGACTCGAACTCATGATATCTGTTTTTTGACTACACTTGTGTGTTTCTTTGCATTGCATTTGCATTGGTGCGCCTAGGACACGTGTTTGCCATATGCCATTCCCGAACGATTTGCCGGAGGCTTGTCTTGTCAAGTCATGTCCGTAAGGCTGATCGGCTCTGGGCTCTGACAGCATGGGAACACGAACCCCGGTTTTACCGGGGCACCCTTTTTGACCATTCGACCTAGTGCATATTCGGATCCATAGTGACCATTCCAAACTAGGACAGGTTGCTTACCCGTTTATAGGTTGTTTGAAACCGCTGCGTGCGTAGTGAAACCCTAGCTCCTAACAAAATAGGACAGGGAAACCCTACCCCAACATAGGGGTGTTTTGGCTCTCACTTGCTTGTTATGTGCTTTAGAGTGCGTCTCTACAGGAATGCATGTATCAGTTTGCGAGTTTGGCATCAGGCCTGCGAGCACCAATTCAGTATTTTGGGATTCAGTTTACCTGAGGGTAAAGTTTACAGGCAGAATTTTGGGGGCAGAATTCAGTAGAGGGCACACTCATTCAAACTTTGCTCGTATCTGTTCAGGTAAAATTAGGCTGAGATGCTGTCCATTTTCTCTTTTGCTAGGTAGTCTGGGCACCATAGCTTCAGAGGGCTCCAATATCCCCCGGGTACACCGAACTTGTGTTGATAGACTTTGTCGGGTCAGAGATTCAGTTCAAGGGCAATCAGTGTTCCTTTACCGGACGGCAGGGTGAAGAGCGTCAGTCAGGCACAGATCACCAGTTCAGTAGTTACCAGATCAGTGGCCTTATCCACTCCACCAGTGAACAGTCAGGCTGAGGTCTCAGTTTCTACTGCAGGGATAGATTACCAGTCAATCAGATGGAATCAGCGAACACGTCAGAGATGGAGGCCATGATACGGCAGATGCAAGAAAGTATGAAACTCATGCAGCAAGACGCTATCCGCCAAGCGGAATTTTCCAAGCAGCAGGCTGCAATCATGGCTCAGCAGGCT
>JAPPVO010005109.1:0-21961 GCA_030407325.1 Camellia japonica | reverse complement strand
GATTTGATGGTGGTGTTGGAGTTTGGACAATGCCGGGTTTTTGAGGGTGTCTAAGGTGTTCCAAATGATGGCAGAGGATGTTGTTTTGTTGCAGATAATGGATAGAAATTGGAGCAGGGATTCTACACTATCAGATTTAGAGATAGGTAGGTCTTTGAACCTCAGGAGATGGATGTAAAAATATAGGATCTATATACTAGAAATCAAAACACTATGAATATAATTAACTACTAAAATAAAAATTTAGATACATGTTGTTTGATTCCGTTATTGTCTTGAGTTTTGCTTCTTTGAAAGAAGATGGTATTTACAATTAGAAAACCTTAGCACCAGCTCTTCCCTTCCTTCTCCTAATCTTTACGTTATCTTTTCAATGGGGTTGACAACCCTTTGATCTACAAGTATATATAGATATATGTAAACCTTAATAAGGATAGGAGAGAGGACTGAGCCTAAATAAAACAATTACTGGGTCCTCCCATTAAAGAACCCAAATAACTTAAAACAGGCTTTACACCTCCATATCACGTATCCACATATAAAATAATATATACACTAAGATGGACCATGGCCCAAAACTTTATGGATCACAACAATAAATTTGGGCTCATACTAGTCAATCTATCTGAATCACGTTCAACTCGTTTTTCACAAACCAAGCAAAATGAAGTCAATGACAACCTAATTTAAAACAAATTCTTACATTCTCCCACTTAGGCAACATTGACTACTAATTTAAGAAAATATTTTATTTAAGAAAAATGACTCTCGGGTTAAACAACTTTAGTGGTCACATAAACATGATTCAGAATAGAAACATCTCAGCACAGAATCCCGTTCAATGAGAAATATTAATATCGAACTGTAGCGGTAATTATGCTATTGAACAACATAACACCTTCCACAATTACAAACACTAATATCTCACCAACATGGATTCCTATATGTGGTAAAGTGTAGTGTGGAATTTTAGCATAATTAATCCAAAAATTATATAACACGCTAATTCCACATTTAGTCCCTGTATGGTCTTGAAAAGACCCTTCAAGGAATCTCATTCCTTTCTCCACTTCTAAAAGAAGCCTTTATACCTCTAAGCCGAGGTCTTTCTTGCTTTAAACTAAGCATCATACTATATGGATCCATACACACTTCTAAACCAAAGTGTTAATGTTTATATCTCAAAATTAAAATATGACTATAAGAGCCCATATAAGAGGAATACATATTTAACAATTACCATTTATGTGTACACACACATAACTATAAACAAAATGTGAATAAACACATTAAACTTTATTAACTAAAATATATCATAGATAATATTCATGGGTACAAATTTTCTTTAACCAAGCACATAAAAAAACTATAAAGTACCCATATGCCCAATATATTTAGCAAACTAAAATTTGGCCTAAGCCTTATATTTAGAGCATTAACTAGTATGTGTTCTGTAACATGTGCTCATAAATAATATCATCTTTAACAACTTTCTAATTCTGAAGTACTTTAAATTTATATATTTAACACCATCAGAGCTTTTGTTATTCTTCATAGAGAAAATTAAAACCATATATCATAATACATCTTTATAGGTTTGGAAATGAAATTAATAATTCCAAATTCTGAAATAAAATTCTTCAATTACATAACTCAAGTCGAGCTCTAAACATGCTTGTATAGTGAAACATTATAAGAGATTTTATGAAACTCTTTCATGAAACAAGACCTCATGCAAACATAAAAATGTAACCAGTAATAGACACTATATATCATCTGAGCAACTACCAAAGTCGACATTATACAACCAATAATATTAACATGATTAATTCTTCTATAGCCAATTGTATAATCTTTAATTCTCTATAAATATTATAACACTTTATGTGTTTCAACCCAATGGTCAAGGCTTAAATTAAAATAATAATTGTCTAACAAACTAATTCCATATGCACCAAGTTTAATTCAAACTTCATAATTCAGTAAACTCTCACAACACTAGCACACGAGACATTCCTCATGAGCTCTTTCTCAAAATCATTTTCTGAATACGGAATGTTACTTAATTAATCTCGATCATTAAGAAGAACAATATAAAGCTTTCAATTTTGTATATTAAATTTAGTAAAAATGTGATCTAGGTATGCTCTTTGAGATAAGACAAATAATCCTCTAAGTTATTTTCAAGTATCTTAATGCCAAACACATAAAATACTTTATCAATATATTTTATATCAAAAATTTATTAACAACATCAAGTATTAATTCGAAATTATTACTAGTAAGTAAAGTTCCATCGGTATAAAGGATGAAAAAAAATAAATTGCTCCCACTGACCTTGAGATATATGCATAAATTAACAATATTATCCATAAAGCCAAGTAATAATATTTGGTGAACCTTTAAATATCATTGCTCAGAAATTCATTTAAGACCATAGATAAATTTGTTTAACTCACAAATCAAATTTATTTTGTTTGGCGAAGTAATAGATAAAAATGTCACAATACCACTATAATCATTATAAACATATCTTTATGACAATGGTAAGGACAATACCCTTTTCAAATCATAGCCCCTTCAAATAGCTTTATATTTATTTATTTATCTTTAAAATATACTCATTAGGTTTTAAACTTTTAAAAAATATAGCATGATCGTATATCTAATTAATAATGTGTACCAATTCATTATAGTGATTCCGGTTTTTGGCCCGTCATTTGTTGTGTTCCGGACTCGGGTTGTATAATTCTAAATAGTGATTCATATCTTGTTTCCCTTGTTTCCCTTTATTCTGATTATCGGGTTGTGGTTGTGTGTTTGGAATAGGTTGGTTGCGTGTTTTTCCAAACCTTTGATGCCTAGATTTTGGCTCTTCTACTCGAGCGGGCATTCTTGCGCTCGTCTGCTCAGGCGTGCTCCACAAATTTTGCTCCTCCGCTTGAGCGGCTACTCTTGCGCTCGAGCGAGATTTGTCAACTCTCAGCATTTTTGTAGTTCTGCAAATACTGGGAGAGTTCATTGAACGCTCGAGCGTCCAGTCTCACGCTTGATCGGGGTACTTCGTCTGCAAAACTTCTAAAAGAGCGTATCCCACGCTCGAGCGCCACTTTTCACGCTAGAGCGGAACTTTGTGTCTGACACTCGAACATCACTTTCCACGCTCGAGCAGACTACGTGTATATCAGTCCGTGAAAATGACTCTTTGTTTCGCTTTTTCATTTCTCTCTCTCTCTCTCTCTCTAAAACCTTGCAAAAACCTAGATCTAGGGTTTCTCTCTCTAAAACTCACATTCTCTCTTCGATTTCATCTAGATTCGTTAATCTCTTCACTGTAGTGCCTTTGAGAAAAAGGTAGAGTGCTTCAAGATCTTCATTTTGACCCTACTAAAGTTAGATTTCGGCATTTTCGAAGTCCCATCCTTGCTTGGCTCATCTTTTCTCTTTGAGGTAGGGATTTTCTACATTTTGTTATGGGTTTTAACTTAGTTATTTGTGATTGTGTAACAATGGCGGTATTTGGGAGAAATTTGAGCAAACCTAGGGTTTGGGTGAAATGTAAAAGAGGGGTTTTTGGTGGAAATGAAATAAATGAATATGGGGTTTGGAAATGAAGTTTTGTTGTGTCAAAATTGTTGATTTTGGGTACTTGGGTTGATATTTTGAAAAGGGAGATTTTTGCCCAAAAAGGACTATCATACCTATTTTGCATAAATAGTTAAAATTGGTGTTGTAAACATGGAATTGAGTGAATATCGGAATTGATGGTGGAATTGAGTATGAAATGCTTCACACCCTTGATAATTTTGATTAAATTATTTGTCTTGAGAATGTATATCTGTTTAGAAATATCTGTATTGGGCTATCGGTGGAGGATAGCTTTGATTGTTGTAGAAAATGCATGTGGATTAGGTAAATTGAAACTAGTCCATAGTTGATTATCATTGAGTATGATCATATTGTGAATACATTGTATATGTATGATTATTAGGGAGAAGAAAGAGGATGTGCTCCATGTGTGATTATGTGTTTATATACATTGCATATGTATAATTGTTTGGGAGGAGAAAGATGATGGACTCCATTATAATTAAGTTGGCTGAAGTGTCCTGGGTGAAAGTTTCAAAATTTATACATGGGTGCCGATCTCGCGGACGAAATATCCATAAAATAGTAAGTTGACATTATACATGGGTGCCGATCCCGCAGACGAAATATCTGTAAAATGGCAGTTGGAATTATTTGTGTGTTAATTGTGAAATTGGTGAACCTTTTGAGTTGTAGCCTCATTTGGGTTATTGAAAAATAATGAAATTGAATCACATACATGAAAATGAATTGGAAGAAAATGAAATGGAATATGGAACCGGTATTCTATGGCAATATATGGCATGAATGTTGTATCTCGGGCATTGTATATGCACATGTGCTTATATCTTTATTAAATCTCGTATATTGTGTTAGATTATTCTTACTGGGCTGTGGCTCACCCTATTTGGGAAAAATATTTTCAGGTAATGATGGTAGGCCTCTACCAAGGTAGTAGTTTGGAGGGATTTTTGGGAGTAAGAGCTTCTTCATCTTGATTGTGTATTTTTGTATAGCCTGGGGCTTTAATTGTACGAGTTAATCTCATTTTTGTTGTAACCAAATCAAGACTTGGAAAGGTGTAAGCCCGAAAGACATTTATTTGTGTTAAACTGTCTAGTATTGTTAACTTCATGTAATGAAAGGACTATTTTCACTCTAATTTATGTTGTTGTATATATGCTTCTGGGATGTATTTATTGTATTATTTTGAAAACGTTACAATTTACCATATTATAAATCACCAATATCTTCATCATACGTAACAATCATCTTTTCAATTGATATTGCTCATTTAGAAGAAAAAATATATATAATCACAAGGATCTTTTAATTGTATGAAAATGTCTAGAAGGTTGCACGTGTCATACATGTTCAACTTATATCAATAGACTGAATAGACATTTCAGATTTGACTTGCACTCTCACTTTCTCTATGTGAGAATGAACAGACCAATTTATTATAATAGGCACAAGTATACAGGAAGATTTATATATTTATACTATTGACTAATCTAATAACTTCACATTTTAAAAGCTTAAAAGATTCTTATGTCAGAACCAAGACAATAGAACCATTGTCAACTTACAAAGTAACAACAAATAGCTATAGGTCCCATTTTGTTTTCAAAAATACCATAAAACTTTTTACTTCTGTACAATCCCAAACTCAAAAGTTATTCTAAATTTTCTACTAGTTCACAATTCAAAAGTGTTTTAAAAATACTTTTAACTTATTATTATATGTAAAGTATACACAAGTATATATATTAATTAAAAATATTCAATCACAAAAACACTCATATAATTTAAACGTGTTAACATACACATCATCATTTTATTAAAGTCCAATTATGACGCTCAAGTACTCAACTTTCTTCCGAAGTTACAACCATGATATATTTAAATTGATTCCACCATTTTGTAAAAATTAATAAGAGGTTACTACATTAACCAAAATTATCATGTTCACTATAATATCCACATTGAATTAATAATTTTAAAATCTTCACCAGTGTGTTTTTCAACGTAAATGAGATAGACAAATGAATAACATCAATACTCATTTATAAAATTAATAGAATAATTTCTCTCACACACTTTATGATAATTATCATCCAAGTCAAAATAAAATCTATTTCAATTATTATTATTTTTATTTTATTTTATTACCAAGGTGACAAAAATTAAAAAATAATAATCATACTTATTTAGTTTTGACATTAAAATTAAATTGTTGCTTTACGAACAATATATAAAATAGCATTTTTAAAAATAAGATCAGTATTAGACTACAACTTAAATAACATGATCAAAATAAAATTTTGATTAACACAAGAGCTTTTAAGTAGTTTAAAAAACAAATAAGGAGATCCCAGAGGTAGGAAGAGTGTCATAGCTTACAAAAATTCTAAAGAATTTTTCTTACTGAAGTTAATAATATGTAAAAAGATTTGCGGAATATTCTGAAAAGAAAAACATAAAACACTGAAAAGAAATAACGATTTGTAAAAGTTGAAGGTATTATATAGAGCATTGTAGAGTATAATTTAGATTTTCTTATAAGAATCATCTAGTCAATATTTTAAAACTCTACTTCTTTAAATAGTTAACATTGAATATAATTTTAATCTTTCATACTATATTGAGATGTTAATATGAAGGATTAATAAGGTGCATTCTCGAGTATGTCAATATCTAAATAAGTTAGTCTTAAAGCTAACTCAATATCATTTAACCGATTCATAATCAAAACTTTAATGGAGTAAATTTGATTATCATAAAAATATCTCCTTTCATTGCCTTCAATTCAATATAATATCAATCAATTATATATGGACAAAAATAATCTCATCACCATAATTAATGTTCAGAAAATTTTGAAATGCATCACTTCTAGACTGAATATATAGAAAGTACTTTAATATCTCAAACTTTCAATGATACATAGGCAATTTCTATAATTCCACAAAATTATGCTGCGCATAAACTTTAGCAATATTCTCAGATGTATCAGAATTTATCACTGTATAAACACCTTTGGGCTAAATATATAGGACACAATCAACATCTTTAAACTTCAACATAATTTTAATTAATTATACATGGGCAATAATTATAATTTCACAACAATGGGTTGCAAATAAATTTTAACAATATTGTTAGATGTTTCAAAATGTATTATATAAATACCTTTGGCCTAATATATAAGACACATTCTAACACCTATAAACAAGTCAACTAGGAAGAATGATTTATCAAAAATTATCTCCTTTGCGCAGATAAATTTTTTAAAATCAATAAAATTTCCTTTACTAGTGACTCACACTACCTCTAAAATTAATACACACAATTAACCCCCTTTGCGTACGTCATGGAGTGATATAATATTAGAAGAGCTTCCTAGAATTCTTATTAGTAAATCACTTTAAATCTCAAAAAGTTAACCACTTCGGCAATATCACCCATATTGATTCAAAAATCTTCCAACTGAGACTATGTGAAATAATAAATATTTGTTTATTTTTAAAACTTTATTTAACAAATATGAGAGTACATATGATTGTCAAGTTTTGTTGTTGCATACTAGCAAATCACGACCTTAATTAGGCACTAATTGCCGTATAATAACAAATGAAAATTAACATAAAATTGAATTATTGCATTACATTATCATGTAAATTAAAATATGATTATCAACAATTAAACAACTATTTAATTCTATCAAGCAATAAACATACGTCCAATTAAATAAATATTACCCCATCAATTGTTTAGACTTGTAAACAATATACCGATGGCAAAATATGCACCATGCAACGCCCTTAAAACACAGTATAAATCAACCCAAGAGATTCCCAAGCATAATATGAAATGTATTACTTTCATTCATTAGAGTTTATATTACAAAAGAGATTACATGCATTATACTTTCATAAATATTCATTTTGAAACTACAACATGTAACACTAATTTAATAACAACAAAATAAATGCCCGACGGGCTTACATCTTTCCAAGAGATAACCTGGTTACAACAAAAGTGAGAGTCATAAGCTCTTTACAATTAAAGTCCTCGGCTTAAGAAGAAAACATATAAACACATAGGTAGCAAAAATAGAGCCTTCAGCCCCGTCCTCTCAAACTGTGCCCTTAGAGGTGGCATGTCACTTGTACCTAAAAATGGTTTTCCAATTAGGGTGAGCCAAAACCCAGTAGAGATATGCTAAAACAATATATGAGAATTAACTAAGATATCAGCATCAGATAAATGTTTAATACTTGCAAACCAACTTACACCCTTTCCATGACCACTCAATATCGACATCTATATTTCAGTCTATTTCTGTTCATTTATCCAAATCAATTTATTGATATAGTTTATCGTAATCTAAACAATTCAAAACGAGACTACAACTCATTTATTAACACTTTAAGAACAACCATTATTCAAACACTTCCATTTTCTTGTCATTTTACGAAATCACATCCGAGGGAACCAGCACCCATATATATATATAATTTCGGTACTTTCACCCTGGACACTCCGGCCAACTTAATTTTCAATGGAGTCCATTCCTTGTCTCTCCCCAAACAATGATACATATACAATGTATTTAAAAGCGTTGTCATATACAATGACTGACCAAATCACATATTCAATAGTTTAATCAAATCGTCAATCAATGACATAATTTAAATAATTAGTTTCAATTCACCTAATCATCATGCAGTTTCTACAACAATCATAGCTATCCTTCACCGATAGCCCAAAACAGATATTTCTAAACAGATAAACAAATCTATCAAACATATAATTTGCCAAATTTTCCATAGGTGAGTGATTTATCAAATCCAATTACACCATTCATTTATACACCCCTCCAATTTCATGTTTCCCACATCAATCCCATTATTTATACAAAATAATTTATTTAATCCAAATTAGGACAAGTTTTCCCCCTTTTCCAAACATTAACCCCAAGACCTAATTTCACCAATTATACTCAAGTAACATCATGTTCAAGACCTCACATAGATATTAGGAGCCAAATATAGAAAACCTCTCTTTCAAAATTCAAACCCAAACCCTAGTTTCATCCAAAATCCTCTCAAATCCCACTATTTATACAAAATGACAAACACCTAGGTTAAAACTCATATTAAAGAGTAGAATATCCCTACCTCAAATATAGGAGCCCAAGGGAGAAACGGAGGAACTTCGAAGGTGCCCAAAACTCAACTTTTCTTGGACCAAATGGAAGCCCACGAGTTGCTCTAACCTTTTTCTCAAATGAAGTAGGGTAGAGGTGCTTGGATCTTGGAGTATTTGTAGAGAGAGAGAGAGAGTTTTAGAGAGAGAGGTTGCTGGATTAGGGTTTTGAGTGAGAAGAGATACAAAAATCCTCTGCTGCGAACTGATATACGCAGTCCTCACTCGAGCGCAAGAAGCATCGCTTGAGCGCAAAATGCAAAGCTTCAAGTCTGCCACAGACGCACACGCACGTTCGAGCGCAAGAAGTCTCGTTTGAACAAAGAAGCAAATTCAGTAGACTCGCTCGAGCTCAAAAAGCTTTGCTCGAGCGAATAACTTCCCCTTCCTAGAAAAATTGTGTCTGGGAGAGAAACTTGAAGACCCTCAACCTCGCTCGGCGAAAAAGCCAATTACACAAGGCTCGCTTGAGCGCTAAAAGCCTCGCTTGAGCGAAAGAGCCAAAATTTGGGCAACAACAAATTAGACCAAGTAACAACCAACCTGTTCCAAACTCGCCCAACAAGTTCTAAAGCTCAAACACAAAGGGTCAAAGGGAGAAAATAAGACACAGACACAATAAGCAACTGCGGAACCTGAGTTCGAAACATAATAAGGGCCGAGGCAAAACCAAAATTGCTATAACCTCCCCCCTTAAAGAATTTTGTGCCCGAAATTTTAGTACAAGTTTCAAAACTATGATTACCAAATTTTCAAATGCTTTCAACTCAATTTACGACATCATGACCCACCCACCGGTCATCCAATCTCTTCACAAGAGAACAATTCCACCACATATCGCCCAACAAGTATTACCAATATGCATTCTTCTAGAATTTAACTAATTTCAATACATATATCTCATATTTTCAAAACATATTCAATGTTTATGATAAGTTTGCATTTCCAAAACTAGATAACATATACAATGTTCAAGTTAAACTTGTATTTCTGAAACATTTTTAACATTTACAATGTCTTCATAATCCAAAACATATACAATGTTTTATAGTTCATAAACACAACTAAAATCTCAACGTATACTTAAACATCAACAAATAAGTCAAGATATTTTTCCCGAACTTTCAATTCACTCTCCCAAGTTGCTTCCTTAACCCCGTGATGTTTCCACAATACTTTGACCAAGGGAATTGTCTTGCCTCACAAGACTTGATCCCATCTATCCAAGACTCTCACTGGTCTCTCCTCATATGAGGCATCTTTGTCTACCTCTAAATCGGTCCAATCCAGCACATGCGATGGATCTGGCTCATGCTTCCGAAGCATACTAATATGAAACACGTCATGCACTCCAGAAAGTTATGGCGGCAACGCCAAACGATAGGCAACCTCCCCAATCTGCTCAAGTATCTCAAAAAGGCAAATAAACCGAGGGGATAACTTCCCACTTTTTCCAAATCTCATCAAACCCCGTCTAGGTGATATTTTCAAAAAGACATGATCACCCACCTCGAATGACAAAGGTCTCCTTCTACAGTCGGCATAACTCTTTTGGCGATTCTAGGCTGTAACCAACCTCTTACGAATAAGTGTCACTTTCTTTGTCGTTTCCTACACCAATTCTGGGCCCAACAAAAGTGCATCACCCACCTCGGCCCAACACACTAGAGATCTACACGGTCGGCCATACAAGGCCTCGAACGGTGCCATGCCAATACTCGATTGGAAATTGTTGTTGTAGGCAAACTCCATTAAGGGTTAGTGTCTCTTCCACAACCCCTTAAAGTCAAGGACACAGGCTCGAAGCATATCCTCAAAGATCTGAATAGTACGCTTGGACTGCTCGTCAGTCTGAGGATGGTACGCAGTGCTAGAGGTCAATCTAGTGCCCAAAGCACTCTGCAAACTCTGCCACAACCGGGTAGTAAAACGCAGATCTCTATCCGAAACGATCGTCACAGGGACCCCGTGCAACCTCACTATATCCCGAATATACAAGTTAACAAGGTAATCTATGGAATCTCTCACGTGCATAGGAATGAAATGCCCTGACTTAGTCAATCGATCAACTACTACCCAAATGGCATCACTACCCCGTTGAGTCCTTGGAAGGCCCACAACAAAATCCATCGTGACATGCTCCCACTTCCACTCAGCTATAGGCAAAGGTTGCAACAAACCTGCTGGCCTTTGATGTTCGGCCTTTACTTGCTGACAAGTAAGGCACTTCGATACAAACACTGCCACATCCTTCTTCATACCCCTCCACCAAAACTGGCGACTCAGATCATGATACATCTTTTTGCCTCCCAGATGCACCGTAAGGCGTAAATGATGAACTCTCAGTGTACTTCCTCTCGGCAAGACTCCGGCACAAATAAGCAATCACGTTATCTCACACTCAGGTCGGGATACACAGCCAAACCCTACTTTACCTTCCCACTGGAGATCATCTCCCGGAGGGATTCTACCTCAAAGTCACCCCTCTGCGCTTCTAACACTCGGTTCACAAGTGTAGGTTGTGCAACCACAGAGAACAAGGTTGCAGACTCAACAGACTCACCCAGATGCAAGTTAAACTCCCCAAAAGCACACAACATCTCCCATTCCTGGATGGCAATGTAAGCCACACTGCCGATAGATTTCCTACTTAAGGCGTCGGCCACTACATTGGCCTTCCCCGGATGGTAATGTAGCTCGAAGTCATAATCTTCTATGAACTCCATCCACCTTCTCTGCCTCAAATTTAAGTCCTTCTGTGTAAACAGATACTTCAGACTCTTATGATCAGAAAACACCTCAAATCTCTCACCATACAGATAGTGCCTCCAAATCTTCAAGGCAAAAATCACAGTCGTTAACTCTAAATCGTGAGTAGGGTAGTTTCTCTCGTGGATTTTCAACTGCCGTGAGCCATAGGCTACTACTTTCCCTTCTTGCATCAATACATAACCCAAACCCTCTCGTGAGGCATCACAATACACTGAATAGCCCAAACCCCTCTCTGGAATAATCAAAACTAGAGTAGTGGTAATTCTAGCCATAAACTCTTGGAACGACTTTTCACAAGTCTCACTCCACACAAATTTGATTCATTTCCTCGTCAATTTAGTTAAAGGTGAAGCTAATCTGAAGAAATTTTTACAAACCGACGGTAATACCCAGCCAACTCCAACAAACTACGGCTCTCGAAAGCATTCTTAGGTTGTGCCCAATTCTGCACTGCCTTTATCTTGGACGAATCTACAGTCACCCCTCCCCCGGATACCACATGGCCTAAAAACTTAACCTCTTTTAGCCAGAACTCACACTTTCCAAACTTAGCATACAGCTTATAGGCTCTAAGCAACTCGAGCACCACTCGCAAGTGTTCCTCGTCCTCCTCCTTAGAGGGTGAGTAAATCAAGATATCTTCCACAAAGACGACCACAAAACAATCTAGGAACTCTCGGAAGATTCGATTCATCAAGTCCATAAACACAGCTGGGGCATTGGTTAGCCCGAAAAACATAATAAGAAACTCATAGTGGCCATACCACGTACGGAATGTGTCTTCGGGATATCTTCCTCCTGACCCTCAACTGGTGGTAACTCGATCTTAGATCTATCTTGGAGAAACAACGAGACCCTTTAAACTGATCAAACAGATCATCTATACGAGGCATAGGATATTTGTTCTTAACCGTAACCCGGTTCAATTTTCAGTAATCAATACAAAGTCTCAAGGCCCCATCTTTCTTTTTAGCAAAGAGGGTCGGTGCTCCCCAGGGTGAAGCACAAGGGCGAATAAAACCCTTGTCTACTAATTCTTGGAGTTGAATCTTTAACTCACTCAACTCAGCTGGAGCAAAACGATACGGTGCCATAGAAATTGGTATTGTGCCAGGCACTAAATCAATAGAGAACTCGATCTCACGGTAAGGTGGTAAACTAGTAAAATCCTCGGGAAAGACATCCAAATACTTACAAACCACTCTTGGTAACTCGACCCGAACTTTATCATACTCTCTACTCAGGAAGCTAGCAAGAAGACAACTAAGTTCACTCTACCCCCGTGGATCATACATCGGTGGTAAAACTCTACCAACCCGATCTCCCAAGAAATGAAAACAATCACCGCTCAAGGTACATATAGTAACCCTCTGATGGTAGCAATCTATAACAGTCTGGTATGACAATAACCAGTCCATACCCAAAATAACATCAAAACCAGTCATATCCATTAATATAAAAGAAAATGGAAGCTGGCGATCAGCGACCTCTATATCACAGCCCCGACACCCCTGTTTCAAAACTATCTCACCCTCGACAGGTGACACAACACAAATAGGAGATGCTAACTACGCCAACTCCAACCCCAAAACAGATGCAAATGCAAACGAAATAAATGAATGGGATGCACCCGTATCAATCAACACATTAGCCACCGAGTTGCAAAACAAAAAAGTACCTCTTACAACAGATGGAGTCGGTAAAAGATCTGGCGCGGTGAAAGCATATACACGTCCCGAAGGTCTCTGATCTACCTGCTCACCCCTCGGAGCATAAGACTACTGCACTGACTGAGTCAAAGAGGCTCCCTGATTGGCCCTCGAGGCCTGTACTAACTGCACTAGCTGGTGACTCTGTGTCTGCCAAGAACTAGACGCACTAGATGTACCACCCAACTGTGGGCAAAACCTCTTCAAGTGCCCCGCCTGCTCACACTAATAACAAGTGAGCAGCTGGCCTCTGCCCTGACTCTGGCCCTGAGAATAAGCCGAAGATGAAGATGCTCGCTGCCCTCCTCCCTTCTGTGGGCAAGCTAGAGACTTATGGCCCAATTGACCACATTTGAAACAAGTGATGTCTCCCTGACCGCCTCTCCTAGAACCCAAACTCGGCACTGGAAAGGTAGATCTCAAATGCGCTCCCTAGAACTGCTGAGGGTTAGAACCCCTCTGCCTCTTACTGTCCCCCTGTCCATCCTGGCTCCTTCTGGAGCCCCTCATTCTCTCCTTTTCCGCATGCATAATAGTCTCAAGATGGGCTGTAGCCTCCACAAGGCGTCCGTAGTCTCTAATTATGGACCCGACAACCCTAAACATGAGTCCGATCCTCAGTCTCTTCTCGAACTCCAGACAACGGCGTTCCTCAGTCGCCACTAACTCTGGTGCAAACCTAGACAAGCTAGTAAAGGTGGCCTCAAACTCAGCCATTGGTGTATTCAACTGCACCAACTTGGAGAATTGGTCCCTCAACTTCTCTCTCACTGTCGCAAGTAGGTACTTGTCCTGGAAAGCGTCAACAAAGGCCTCCCAAGTCCCTCCAATGCGCCCCCGTGCATACTTCTACCACTAACCCATGTCTCCCTTCAGCTGGAAGGACGCGAAGGTCACTTTCAGACCTCTGTCTTCGATGCCGAGCATCTCAAACGTTTTATTCATCTGCTCCAACCACTCGTCAGCCTTCAATGACTTCTTAGGATCACCCAAAAACTCGTCCGGATTCGACCGGAAGAACTTCCTCTTTAAGAACAATGGCCCTACTTCAGCTACTTGGGCCTAGACTTGATTCTCAGCCCTGAGAATATCCATAAATTACCTCAACACTTTGGTCATTTCACGAGCTAAGGTGCCCATGGTCTACTGACCAACCAGTTCGGCCACATTGGCCTGACCAACTCCTTCCTCCTGTGCTGGAACCTCATCCGGTATAGGCATCTCGTGCCTCCTAGGCCTACCACGACCTCGTCCTGACATCCTAATAAAGGTAACAAAAGAGATTGGCACATTTACACATGTGCCGAAGCTATCTCACTTGCGTCCTAATTCGATGCACAACTATAATTCACTCTACATAAGCACATAATCACGTAAACACATACGAATTTCATTTCCGAATAATGATCGTCTCGTAACGTCGTTAGAGTTCTTGTTAGAAACGGCAGTGATCAAGTGCCTTTCTAACCGGACTCCCAGAGACCCATGGACCCGATCAACATCCTAGAAATTAAATCCCATACCCATATAGCCACATAAACATGTTATCATATAAGCACATAACATCATACTTAAGTCTCTAACAAGCGAGACAAACCCATTGTGGTACTGACCACTTCCTACGTACCCAAAGTATTCAAACCTAGTACACTCTGATACCAAGTTGTAACGCCCTTAAAACATAGTATAAATCAACCCAAGAGATTCACAATCATAATATAAAATGTATTACTTTCATTCATCAGAGTTTATATTACAAAAGAGATTACATGCATTATACTTTCATAAATATTCACTCTGAAACTACAGCATGTAACACTAATTTAATAACAACAAAATAAATGCCCTATAGGCTTACATCTTTCCAAGAGATAACTTTGATACAACAAAAGTGAGAGTCATAAGCTCTTTACAATTAAAGCCATTGGCTTAAGAAGAAAACATATAAACATATAGGTAACAAAAAAAGAGCCTTCAGTCCCGTCCTCTCAAACTATGCCCTTGGAGATGGCATGTCACCTGTACCTAAAAACGGTTTCCCAAGTAGGGTGAGCCAAAGCCCGGTAGAGATATGCTAAAACAATATATGAGAATTAACTAAGATATCAACATCAGATAAATGTTTAATACTTGCAAACCAACTTACACCCTTTCCATGACCACTCAATATCGACATCTATATTTCAGTCCATTTCTGTTCATTTATCCAAATCAATTTATTGATATAGTTAATCATAATCTAAACAATTCAAAACGAGACTATAACTCATTTATTAACACTTTAAGAACAACCATTATTCAAACACTTCCATTTTCTTGCCATTTTACGGAATCACATTTGAGGGAACCGGCACC
The DNA here is from genome assembly GCA_030407325.1 of Camellia japonica. Lineage (NCBI taxonomy): Eukaryota > Viridiplantae > Streptophyta > Magnoliopsida > Ericales > Theaceae > Camellia > Camellia japonica. The sequence continues at coordinate 6,326 of JAPPVO010005109.1, read as the reverse complement.
CATATATATATAAAATTTCGGGACTTTCACCCTGGACACTCCGGCCAACTTAATTTTCAATGGAGTCCATCCCCTATCTCCTCCCAAATAATGATACATATACAATATATTTAAAAGCGTTGTCATATACAATAACTGACCAAATAACATATTCAATAGTTTAATCAAACCGTCATATTGAATGACATAATTTAAATGATTAATTTCAATTCACCTAATCATCATGCAGCTTCTACAACAATCATAGCTATCCTCCACCAATAGCCCAAAATAGATATTTCTAAACAGATAAACAAATCTATCAAACATATAATTTGCCAAATTTTCCATAGGTGAGTGATTTATCAAATCCAATTACACCATTCATTTATACACCCCTCCAATTTCATGTTTCCCACATCAATCCAATTATTTATACAATATAATTTATTTAATCCAAATTAGGACAAGTTTTTTTCTTTTTCCAAACATTAACCCCAAGACCCAATTTGACCAATTATACTCGAGTAACATCATGTTCAAGACCTCACATACATATAAGGAGTAAAATATAGAAAACCCCTATTTCAAAATTCAAACCCAAACCCTAGTTTCATCCAAATCCTCCCAAATCCCACCATTAATACAAAATGACAAACACCTAGGTTAAAACTCATATTAAAGAGTAGAATATTCCTACCTCAAATATAGGAGCCCAAATGAGAAAAGGAGGAACTTCGAAGGTGCCGAAAACTCAACTTTTCTTAGATCAAATAGAAACTCACGAGTTGCTCTACCTTTTTCTCAAAGGAAGCAGGGTAGAGGTGCTTGGATCTTGGAGTATTTGTAGAGAGAGAGAGAGAGAGTTTTAGAGAGAGAGGCTGCTGGATTAGGGTTTTGAGTGAGAAGAGATACAAAAGTGATACAAAAATCCTTTGTTGCGAACTGATATACGCAGTCCTCGCTCGAGCGCAAGAAGCGTTGCTCGAGCGTAGAATGCAAAGTTTCAAGTTTTCCATAGACGCACACGCATGCTCGAGCGCAAGAAGTCTTGCTCGAGCGAAAAAACAATTTTACCAGACTCACTCGAGTGCAAAAAGCTTCGCTTAAGCGAAGAACTTTCCCTTCCCAGAAAAACTGCGTCTGGGAGAGAAACCTGAAGACCCTCAAACTTCGCTCGAGCGCAAGAAACCTCATTTGAGCGAAGAAGCCAATTACACAAGGTTCGCTCGAAAGCAAGAAGCCTCGCTCGAGCGAAGGAACAAAAATCTGGCAACAACAAGCTAGACCAAGTAACAACCAACCTGTTCCAAACTCGCCCAACAAGTTCTAAAGCTCAAACACAAAGGGTCAAAGGGAGAAAATAAGATACAGACACAATAAGCAACCGCGGAACCCGAGTCCGAAACATAATAAAGGCCGGGGCAAAACCGGAATCGCTATACACCACCCATATCAAAATAAAAAATAAAATAAAACCATCATCGAAAAATTACAAAACACACAGTAGCATCACTTGTTTACAGTTCAAACTTGGGACAAAACATAACTATAATATTATATAGCATCACAACTTCTATCAAATATGGACAACCAAACAGGGTCTTGTTCATGTCCAGTTTTTTATTTTTTATTTTTTTATTGTATATATATAAACTAGAGCGAACCACCAAACCGAAGTATTGTAAAAAAAGAGCTATAGCGAACCACCAAACACGCAGACCAAGTCGTGGCTGGGTTGGGTTAAAGAAAAAATTACTTATTTAGTTAAATATTTATTTATTTATTTGTTTTTCTTTAACGTTATGATTCTGAAGTAATTCTCAACAATGAATTGTATGTATATGTAAGAACATTGAAAAGGTTTGGTTGTCGATTACCAGGCACAACGTTTCAGTAATAATAATAATAATAATAATTTATTCCTTCTCATTGTATAAAAAAAAAAAAAATTACTGAAATAATCTGTCATGATTTTGATTCTAATATAAACTTGCTCTAGTACCACATGTAAGAATATAGGATCTATCTACTAGAAATCAAAACACTATGAATATAATTAACAACAAAAATATAAATTTAGATACATACCATTTGATTTCGTTATTGTCTTGAGTTTTGCTTCCTTGAAAAAAGTTTATGTTCACAATTGGAAAATCTTAGCACCAGTTCTTCCCCTCTTTCTCCTAATCTTTACGTTGTCTTTTCAATGGGGTTGACAACCATTTGATTTACAAATATATATAGATATATATAAACATTAATAAGGATAGGAGAGGGAACTGGGCCTAAATAAAACAATTATTAAGCCCTCCCATTAAGAAACCCAAATAACTTAAAATAGGCCTTACACCTCCATATCACATATTCACATATAAAATAATATACACACCAAGAGGGACCATGGCCCAAAATTTTATGGATTACAATAATAATTTTGGGCTCATACCAGTCAATCTATCTGAGTCACGTTCAACCCGTTTTTCACAAACCAAACAAAATATAGTCAATGACAGCCTAATTTAGAACAAATTCTTACAATGGAGTCCCAGGACTAGGTCCTGCAATTTAGAATTTGGATATATGGAGTTTATGGTTAGTGAATAATCTTAATTTTTTGCTATATATATACAGGGCATAGAATTTTCCTTATGTAAGATAAATTATACTTGTTAATATCTATCGTTTGTTTCTATTAAATCTACCAATCTATTTAAATTTTCAGATAGCCATGTTGTTATCATTATAGCTGTAGTGTTTTATTTTTCCTTCTCTTTTGTGGAGTAACTTCTACATTTCTGTCTAGCTATATTTTTTATTTTGCCATTATCTCTTTTACGTTGTATTTAGTTAGAAAATTTAGAGAGAGATTTGGAAAGAAAAAGAGAAGAGATGTGTGAAACTAAGTGAAATATATGTATATTTTATTCATATTACACCTAATTTTTTATTTTTCTTTCCAAATCCATTCTCAAATCTCCCAACCAAACACGATATTCTTTAGGCAATCAGGACTTGTGTCTGCTTAATTTTTGTCAGTTAGTTTTTGTTTTGCTATTTTCTTCTTATTTTGTCATCATGGTTGAGATATGTATAATTTCCATTATGTACTATTATTCTTTTTTTTTTTTTAAAAAAAATTAAATTGGTGAAACTTTATATTAGAACCCTTTTCTGATTTTTGAAAATCTCCGCATAAGAGTTGTTATGCCAAAATTGCTTCATTTCTTCTTCTTTTTCTTCTTTTATTTATTTATTATTATTATTATTAAAAATATATATATATATAAAAAAATTAAAAAAAAAACTCTCAACCACATGGATTGTAATTTCATGATACAGCCTGTGCAGAACAGTATATATATATATATATATATATACACACTAATGTTTTGACATAAAAATGTAGATATATTGAATTTTACAATTGCCTTCTACAATTTTTCATAATTACGATTTTTTTGCATGATAACATCATTATTAATATTATCAAAAACTATTTTCATCCAGTGGGTTGGGTGTTCAAATTTTAATAAAATGAGTTCATGCCAACAATCTAAGCCCTTGTTTGGCATGAGGATTTTTTAGACCAAAAAGGTTAAAATAATAAAAAAAAATAAAACATGTTTAAAAGTTAATAAAATAAAATAAAAAAATTTCTCACAAAAGTTAAAAAATTTTAAAAACTCATCCAACAAGACTTTTAAATCCCAAATTTAGCTAAAAAGTCAAAAACCAACCCACATCCCAAATGAAACCTAAGATGATCAACAAACAAACAAACTAAAAAATTCATAGATAACAAGTGATCATTAGTACATGTTGTATATATGATTTTTTTTCATTATAATCAAGTGAATACCCTTAACCCTAATAAGGTGTGTGAGAGAGAGTGAGTTAGTGGGTTAATTGTAGGGTATATATACCTTGCAAAGGAAAGTAGCCTGCCTAATGGAGCCTAGTCATGGAACCACAAACAACCATAGCAGAAGCACCACTAGTCCGCAACACTATGGTCGGAATCATCAGATGATTAGCAACGGTCTCCGTGGCGTGCATGAGTGTGTCGTAGATGATACAGGCCACCTCATTCCTCCTACTCTCTTCTTGGTTTATTATTTGAGCCAAGCATTCTCTGAGTGGTGCTTCACAGTTGGTGTTAATAGTCGACACAAGAGCTAGGAAATCTTCGGAAGAGGTGTCGCGGTCGGTTAGGCCATCTAGGATAGGGAGGAAGGTGAGATAGGGGTGGTTGGGAGAGTTGAAGAGGGTGTGTGCAATTGTGATAGAGAAGCCCTTATAGTGAAGGGCAGTGCCCAGTTCAATCATAGGACTTATGTGCCCTTGTAATGGACATGGCACTAGCACCACCACCCTTCCACGACCTCTTTCTCTTCCTGGATTTTCCATTCTCTCTCTTTCTAAATTAGTGGTTGCAATATTGATTTAACAACCCTTTTCAAGTTTATATATTGAGCAAGGTAAGTACACAGCTTCTTATTATTAGACGGCCACACTAAAATTTACAGTAGACTAAATAATTTTTTGAACTTGGGGCCATTATTTAAAAAAAAAAAAAAAAAAATTTGAACTAAGCATTTACTAACATTTCTCTTTACCAAATTCTAACCCACAAGGTTTTCATGAACTTCAATAATTTAATCTTAATTTTTTAATTTTCGAATTAAAAAAAGAATAAATTACAAATACACCCCTTGAGGTTTGCTTAAAATACGAATTGCCCCCTGAGGTTTGAAAAATTACAAATAACTCCATGTCAGAATTCTTTATTTAACAAAATTAATTAAAAAAGTAAAATTTCTAACAGTTCACCTATAAAATAATAAAATTATCTTAATTATTAATTGAAATAAAATTTTAACATTATTAAAACTGTTAATTAACTTGACGATTTATTAATAAAATGACTTATTTGTTATGAAATTAGAAACCTTAGGGAATATATTGTAATTTTGAAAATTACAGGTAATAATTTGTAAAGTAAACCACATGAGATGTGTTTATAATTTACCCTATAAAAAATATAAAAAATAAATAAATAAATAAATAAAAAACACTCTGCCTACCCTTCAATTATAGATTTTTTGAATTTTAAAAACCCCTAAACCCAAATTTTCCTAAACCATATATTTTTTTTTTATTTTTCCTTCGATTTCCGCCAACTATAACTTTCTTAAACCATATCTTTCTTACTTTCCTTCGATTTCCGCCAACTATAACTTTAGTTGAAACAATTATCAATTGTTAAAATTTACTTTATTGCTTTTCTTTTCATTGATTTTTTTAATCCTTGCTTTTCTTTTCATTATTACAATTTTTTTTTTTTTTTTATGATCAATGAATGGACTATACTATTAATTTTTTTCTCATCTATTCTTTTATTGTGAGTGTTGAAGATTTATTAGAAATTGTGAAAAAAATGTTATTGTATTTTTTAATTGATTGTATTTTCTCATCTATTTTATTAACTATAATTGAGGGTAAAATAAGAAGGTAGTGTTTGGTAACATTTACGTTTTTTATTTCTGTTTACAAAAATTTTGTAAACTGATTTTTGTTTATTTTTAAAAAAATATAAATTACAAACGCGTTTGGTTTAAACAAAATATGGGGAAGTGGTTTGGAAATACTCCTTAGATCCAATGGGATGCTCGAGATCCTCAGCTAAAAACCTTAAAAGGAATGAACACTCCGATCGGAGGTGCCGAAATTAGCAATCCGACGGGCAAGTCAGTGTATGCTCTCTTTGTTACTTGTCTCTTAAGTAAAACGTACTAATTCTCACATACCTCTCTTTGGTTGTTGTTCTTCTATTTATATACGCTCCTGGTCCTCAAGGTAGGGCCCACTTTTGACCCGTCATGTGATTGTTCACTCGCCCCCTCCGCTTTTGCCGTATTCCAACTTTCAATCGGCCCATCGCTCAACTGATCTTTATGGCCGATGTTATTTGGCATCCAAAACGTACGAGACGGGAGCGAGTATAATATAAACCGATTCGCCAAATGTGTACTCGGCCTATCTACGTCTCCTATTATTCGGCTCCCACAATTGCCCCCCAAACTCCCCACTAACACTGTTTAGTCAGCGTGTTTGGTTTCGAGCTTGAAAAGTCAAAAATTCGGCGGTTAACCTCATTTCAAAGCGTGTCAGAGCGCACACGTTTCCTAGTCATCATTACAAGTTCTCGCCTCTTCGTACGCTTCTTCTATTTAATGTGGTTTAAAACTTTGTCTCTTCGAATGTATATTTTGAATACTCGAAGTTTTTGGCTCGCCTTCTAGTACAACTCCTCCACTTCGCGACCTCTACAACTTCCTCCTATC
>JAPPVO010005108.1:0-19323 GCA_030407325.1 Camellia japonica | reverse complement strand
TCTTCCTCAAGAAGTCATCTGTTTGCTGTTTCTCCTTAATTTCTTCGATCAATGCCGGTTGAGCAGAAATAGCAGCTATTGTACCACCTTGTTCTCTCAAAACAACTTCAATTTCAGATTTTTCAAGGTCACAAAGCAACTCTCTCTGTCCAGTAAGCAAACAAGCTAAATTTGCAATCGATTTCCGGCTCAGTGCATCGGCAACGGTATTGGCCTTTCCCGGGTGATACAGAATCTGTAGGTCATAATCTTTAATCAGTTCTAGCCATCTCCGCTGTCTCATATTCAGTTCTTTCTGAGTGAAGAAATATTTCAGACTTTTGTGGTCAGTGTACACTTCACATGTCGCCCCAAACAGATAGTGACGCCAGATTTTTAGTGCAAACACTACTGCAGCCAGTTCCAGATCATGGGTCGGGTAGTTCTTTTCATGAGGTCTCAGTTGTCGGGAAGCATAGGCGATTACTCTCCCATTCTGCATTAAAACACATCCCAAACCCTTATGAGAAGCATCACTAAATACAGTATAACCATCCGTACCTGAGGGTAAAGTAAGAACAGGTGCAGTCACAAGTCGAGTTTTCAACTCCTGAAATGCTGATTCCCTCTGGTCAGTCCAGTCAAATGATGTCCCCTTCTGTGTCAGTTGAGTCAATGGTAAGGCAATTTTGGAGAAATCTTTGACAAATCTTCTGTAATATCCAGCCAATCCCAAAAAGCTTCGGACTTCTGTCACATTTGTCGGTCTAGGCCAGTTTACTACAGCTTCAATTTTCTGCGGATCAACAGAAATTCCATCTTTGCTAACAACATGCCCCAAAAACATAACATGATCAAGCCAAAACTCACATTTAGACAATTTAGCATACAGTTTCTGTTCTCTTAGGGTCTGTAGGGCAAGTCTCAGATGATGTTCATGTTCTCCTATACTCTTGGAGTAAATCAATATGTCGTCAATAAATACAACAATAAAGTCATCAAGGTGCGGTTTAAAGATTCTATTCATGAGGTCCATAAATGCTGCAGGTGCATTGGTAACTCCAAAAGGCATAACTAAAAATTCGTAATGTCCATACCTCGTTCTAAAAGCAGTTTTATCAATGTCTCCCGGTTTAACTTTCAGTTGATGGTACCCCGATCTGAGATCAATCTTGGAAAACACTTGAGCACCCTGTAACTGATCAAATAAGTCATCAATACGCGGTAATGGATATTTATTTTTCACAGTTACCTTGTTCAGTTCACGGTAGTCAATGCACAGTCTCAGTGAGCCATCTTTCTTTTTCACAAACAAAACCGGTGCACCCCACGGTGAAGTACTAGGCCTTATAAACTTCTTGTCTAGCAGTTCTTGCAATTGTACTTTCAATTCTTTCAATTCAGTTGGAGCCATTCTGTAAGGAGCTTTCGATACCGGCTGTGTTCCCGGAATCACATCAACAGTGAATTCAATCTCCCTGTCAGTCAAATCCCCTGGCAGATCATCTGGAAAAACATCTGGGAATTCTCTGACTATAGGAATACAGTTCACATCAGGTTTAACATTATCGTCAGTAGATACAGTCAGTACAGAACACAGATATCCTTTACACCCCTTTCTAATCAATTTAACGGCTTTCACCGAAGAAATCAAATACGGAGGAGGTACTACTCCAACCCCATTAAACACAAATTCAGGTAAACCAGGTGGACGGAAAACAACTTGTTTTGTCACACAGTCAATGGTGGCATGATATTTTTGTAACCAGTCCATCCCCAATATTACGTCAAAATGATCAATGTTCAATGGCAGTAAATCAATAAACAGATGCATGTCCCCAACAATAATCTCACAAGCAGGATACATATAAGCACATGTCATGGATCCTCCTACGGGTGATGATACAGCTAACAGATAGTTCATAGGTTCTAAGGGTCTATTCAATTTCCGTGAAAAAGCATGCGATACATATGAGTGTGTAGACCCCGAATCAATCAGTACATATGCATTTTGAGCACAAATAGAGAGGATACCTGACACAACGGTTTCAGTATTTTGCACGTCTCCCGGTACTAGGGCAAACACGCGGCCCTGCCTCATCGGCTCTTTCCCGTAGCTTTGGGGTTAGGCTTTGGTGCTACAGTTGATGCTGCGGCGCTGCCTGCAGCTTTACTATTGCCCGGAGCAGTGGAAGGGCAATCTTTCACCATGTGGCCTACCTTGCCACACCTGTAACAAGCACCAGATAATTTATAACAAACTCCTTTATGGTTCTACCGCATTCGGAACAGGGTGGAAAGGGACGGTTTCCTTGACTAGAAGTAGTCGTTGACCCTGTATTTTGCTTTTTGTTCATTTGATTATGCTTGCCTTTCTTGAATTTGAAATTCTGTCTTTTACCACGCCATTCAGACGCTGGTGTTTCAGTTTTCAGTGCCTCGATGTTTGCTTCAACCATCAAGGCTCGGTCAAGGACATTCACATAAGTCGGTAATTTCAGTACATTTATTCGATCCAGTATCGCAACATTCAGGCCGCCTTCAAACCTCCTGGCCTTCTTGTAATCGGTGTCCACCATATGTGGTGCATATCTAGCAAGTCCGGTGAACTTCGTTTCATATTCGGCAACAGACATTGTGCCCTGTTTTAACTGTTCAAATTCAGTGACCTTCCTGTCCCTGACACACTGAGGGAAGTACTTTTCGAAGAGGCTACTTTAAACTGAGCCAAGTCATAACAGTATTGTCATCACGAGTAAGCATCCACCACCTTCTCGCTCTTCTTGCAAAGTGAAGGTGGCCAACAGTACCTTATGTGCCTCCGAACACGGAAACACTTCAAACAGTTTCTCAGTCTCCAGAACCCACGCTTCAGCCTTCAATGGTTCAAGGCCTCCCTGAAAGGATGGCGTTTCAACTTGCTGAACTTCTGGGTAAGAGCAATAATATCCCCTCATTTGCATTCACATTTTGTACATTCACATTCTGGTCCGGCTGTACCGGAGGAGGAGGTGGGGGCTGTTGGTTCTGTTGTTGGTCCAGTCTAGCAGTTATCAGTTCCATCATTCGTTTAGTCTGGCCATTCCGGCCTCAGAGGATGAGGATCCGTTTCATTTGCAGTGCTTCATTATCCTTTTTTCTATAAACAGTTATAACAGTTTCAGTGATAAGCAGTTAGAACAGTTATCAACATAGGCAATCATTCGTGTAAGTTTGACATATTAGCATATATATAGTCATATCACAACCACACCTTATCATGTTCATGAGATGCCCTAATTACTTTTCTAGGACACCCTATAGCTCATCTGGACACGTGTGTGCGGTATAACTCGTGGTTAAGTATCGCTCTGATACCACTCTGTCACGACCCAAACCCGTCCCTATGGGTTAGCACCGTAACCGCCAGTAATCCGAGATTACCGAAGGCCTGCTTAACAGTAAGACAGTATAACAGAGTACAGGGGCATGGCGGAAGCCATACAGTAATAAAAAAAAAATGTCCAATGAGCTGTGACAGTCTGTATGCCAAAAAGATTTTTCATACATTCACATATATTTATATACGGTACAGAACAGTATGCAGAACATTTACAAACATTCAGGACAGGATCAAGTCCATTAACCAGTACAGAGTACAGTGCAGTCTATACAGTTTATGCAGTAAACAAACAGTGCAGGGGAGAACTAAAACACCCCTAAGCCTTAGCTTGGCAGGCTCGGGACCTCGCAGTGAGGCACATTGGTTGGCTTGACAAAACTGGGAATTTACCCTGACGCTTCTAGCTTTGATCCGGTGCCTGCACACCTACATATATATATGAGCAGTGAGCTAAAGCCCAGTGAATAACATAATGCGTAAAGAGGTTTAGAATGAATGTCCTTACAGTAACGAAAACAGTTCAATTCAATCAGTATATCAGTTGTTCAGTACAGTAAACAGTCATATGTGGTACATCCATTAGCATAACAGTAACAGTAAGTCTTAAAAAGACCGAACAGTAATGATGGCCATCAGTCAGTAAACAGTAGTGGTTCCACAAGGAAACCGACAGAGATCTCTGTAACAGTAACAGTAAACAGTAGGTGCTAAGGATGCCACAGTACAGTTCAGAATGTAGGACATACATTCATTCAGTAAATAATGTCAGTTCAGTAAACAGATTAGTTCAGTATTCAGAAGATAATCAATTTGAACATATCTTTACACAATTGTTACTCACAGAGTTTGGGCTACAGTATGCTAGAGCGTGTCTCCCCAGTCGCCGACCCTACACAGTTAACAGATCGAACATACACTAAGCTACACAGTTGGGAATGATGACAACTTAATCCCTAATTTGCCTCTGTGTGTTCTACATCTAAATCCTCACTAAGATGTCGTAAACTAGGCCTAAGAATGCCTAGAATGGGATGAGGATGCAAAGATGTACATGGAGAACAGTTTCAGAAATTTTGGTGAAAATAAAGCCCCGCTCGAGCGCAGGTTTCCCGCTCGAGCGGACATGCAAACAAAGGGACCCCTCGAGCGTCAACTTCACTTCCCCGCTCGAGCGTACACTCCTCCGCTCAAGCGGACTGATGAACAGTGCAAAGTATTGGATGTTCGATTTCTCCGCTCGAGCGCGCATCAATCCGCTTGAGCGGACTGTAAAACAGGTCAAAGTGCTGGGAGCTTAATTTCCCTGCTCGAGCGCTACTTTCCCCGCTCGAGCGGGAGGCAAAAATCTGGGAAAAACCCAGGTTTGTGTTCTAAGTTCAAAACTCAACTTTGTTGCTCCCAATTCGATCCTCTTGGGCCCATTTCCTGGAAAACTCTTTTAAACACATAGAATAACATGTTTCAAAACTCAATTTAAGAAATCAAAACCCAAGGGTGTTTAATTCAAACCCAATCTCAAACCATTTTTCAAGAATGAAACTCAAACACAACATGCAAGACTTTAAATCAATTTAAGGCTTCAAAACATGCTCTATTGAGCTCATTCTTTTCAAAACAAGGTGAAATCATGGTTTAACATTAACATGGACATGCATGTGAAAATCTTTGAAGAATAACCTCAATAATGTAAGATAAGTACATGCATGCAACAATTGAGTTCCAATTCAACATGTTTGAACTTAAAACATGACTTAACTCTACAATGAAGCATGAATCATGCAAGAATTAGCTTAAACACAACATTAAGAAGGTAAAATCCTTACCTAAGTCTTGAATTAGAGGTGTAGGAGCTCAAATATACAATTCTCTAACAATTTCTACAAGTCCAAGCAAATTCTTCAAGACACATCAATTCTCTCCACTCTCTCTCTCCCTAGGTCGGTTAGTGCAAAGAAATGGCTGAAGAAGAATGTTTTGTGTTTTGTAATGAAGCTCAAGGATAATAATAAACAAAGGCCCCACTAGATGGCATGATTGTAAATAAGCCAACCTATGCAATTCATCCATATTTAATCTAATTTAAGCATACCAAATCACATTTCAAATAATTACACCATAGAATCACATAAATTATGATGATCATGAAGCACTAAACAATTCCCAGTTCGGCCGCCGATAGGGCCAATTAACAGTTTAAACGAAACAAACTGAACAGATAATCAAATAGTCAAACAGATAGAATGCAAAATAACACATATATACTCAGTCAATTCAATTCCAGTTTTCCAGTCAGTCAGTTCCAATAATTCAATCAGTTCATTTACTTTCCATAATCGATCTTAATTTAGTAGTAATCGGTATTAATCAGTGATCAGTAACGAGGGTTATTACAATAAGTAACGATAGTGGATATCAAGAATAAATTTACGGTGATAAACATCAATTAAGTCAATAAATTTTTAATGATAAATTATCAAAGGGTAAATTACATTGACATCCCCTGAGATTTATCTTTATTACAGTTCCCCTCACCTTTTGAAAATTACATCCCCCTCCTGAGGTTTAAAGTTTCATTACAGATTATTCCCTCCAGCAATTTAATTTTTTTAATACCAATTTTGCCCTCACTATGTAAATTACATTGACACCTCTCACATTTAGAGAAATTGCAATCCCCTCTCCAAGATTTAAAGTAGCAGTACCAATTGCCCCCTCAGTTAGTATTAGTTGAAAAAAAAAAATTCATTGAAAAAAAATTTAATTGGAAAAAAAATTAATTGAAAAAAAATTTGGTTAGTCAAATTTTTAAATTTCTTTTAAAAATCAACATAAACTCATTTTTTGAATTTATATTTTTTTCTCAAATTTACAAACTGAGATAACCATTATAAATAAATAAAATTATTAAACAAGTTTTTATGACAGTTTTTAAAATTTTTGTAAATTAAATTGAAAACTAAAAACGAAATGGTTACCAAACAGGGCTCAGATGGTAAAAATATCTTAAAATTAACAAAAAAATAAATAAGTTACCAACGTAAGAAATGACTTATCAAAATATTCTTAGGCTATGTATGGTTTGATTTTAGAATTTTTTTTTTTTAAAATTAAAAATTAATTTGGTTAAGAAATAAAAAATAAAAACAATTATCATTTTTTATATAATTTTTATCTTTCTAGTGTAATAAACATAAACCTCAAAGGGTGTCAGTGTGTAATTTTTATCTTATGTTGGTTTTAAACAAAAATTTAAAAATTTGACTAACAAAAAAAATTTTCAAATAATTTTTTTCCAATTAATTTTTTTTTCAATGAATTTTTTTTTTTTCAATTAATACTAACCGATGAGACAATTTGTAATGCTACTTTAAACCTTAGGAAGGGGATTGTAATTTCTAAAATGTGAGGGGTGTCAATGTAATTTACCCAGTAAGGACAAAATTGATATTTGAAAAATTAAATTGCTGGAGGGAGTAATCTGTAATAAAACTTTAAATTTCAAAGAGAGAGATGTAATTTCTAAAAGGTAAAGAAGAAACTGTAATAAATATAAACCTCAGAAAGGTGTCAATGTAATTTATCCATTTATGAATCATGACTTGCAAGTAAATAAGCCTAGTCCATATGACCGGCCCATAAATGCCCCTTTGATTATTGGTTGTTATTGGTCGTTAGATTTTTTTGTTGACTTTCTGTTGATTTCTTTGATTATGTAAACATTTTTTATGTATAATCTATACTATATCTATACTATATATCAAGTAAAAAGGGGTTTTTAACCTCAAGCCTTGTAAGAGTTCCAATATTCTAATCTAAATTTTTTGATTTTTTGATTTTAAAACAAAAAAATCTTAGCATTTATTAACTTCTCCAAACTCCCAAGTCTTACCATTATAATAACACTTTAATGCATTAAGAACAAGCATAAGAAAAATTCTTTAAAATCCAAACATATGAATTTATTGAAAAGTCTCAACACATATGATTATTATCACTCATAATAACACTTTAATGCATTGAGAACAAGCATAAGAAAAAATTCTTGAAAAGCCTAACACATATGATTATTATCAAAATATTAAACTTTAATATAATATATAATAATAAAAAAAGACATTTAATTCCTTAAAAAGTCCAACACATATGATTATTATCAAAATATTAAATTTAATATAATATAAAAAAAATAAAAAAAAAGAAGATATTTAAAAAAAAAATATTTAAAAATTACAATTCACATATATAGATAATTGTAAACACAATCCATGCATAGCACGGGTGATATGCTAGTATTAAGTAAAAGGAAGTTTTTAACCTCAAGTCTTGTGGGAGTTCTAATCTCCCAATCTAAATTTCTTGATTTTTTGATTTAAAAAAAAAAAAAAACTTGGCATTTATTAACTTCGCCCAACCCCCAAGTCTTACCCTCATAATAACACTTTAATGCATTAAGAACAAACATAAAAAAAATTTCTTGAAAAGTACAACACATATAATTATTATCAAAATATTAAACTTTAATATAATATAATAATAAAAAAAGACATTTAATTTTTTGAAAAGTCTAACACATACGATTGTTATCAAAATATTAAACTTTAATATAATATAAAAAAGGAAAAAAAGAAGGCATTGAAAAAAAAAAAGAAAAAAAACATTTAAAAATCGAAATTCACATATATAGATAACTAGTCTATCACCCGTGCTATGCACGGGATAATTATAGATAACTAGCCTATCACCCGTGTCATGCACGGGATAATTATAGATATTTATATTTGTTTTAGATTTTTTTTAATATATAAATTATGTTTTTTAAGATTTTTTATAAAAATAATTTAACAATCTTATCACTAACCATAGTGTATGGGAGAAGTTGAAAAGGGTATTGCAGTAACTATACACGGATTGTATCTATAATTATTTGTATGAGGGGATTTTAAATGCTCATCAGGGAATTTTATCAATAAATGCAGGCATGTGGAAAGACATGTGGATTGAAAAAAGTTAATAAATGCTGATCAAGGAATTTTGACCAAATCAATAAATGCTGAGGTTTTTTTTTTAATAAAAAATTTAGAAAATTCAGATTGGGATATTGAAACTTCCACAGGCTTTGGGGGTTAAAAATCTCATTTTGCTTAATATATAATATAAATATAGATAGATTGTAAACACAATTCGTACATAGCACGGGTGATATGCTGGTAAATGGTATATTACAAATCTTATTGTAAATTATTTGTGGTGAAAAATACTACAAACTACATAAAAATAATGATATGTTATGATATTTATTATAAAATATTATAATTATATTATGTATGCTATGATAAAATGAATAGGGTAAATTACATTGACACTCACTGAAGTTTATATTTATTACAGTTCTCCTTTCACCTTTTGAAAATTACATCTCCCTCCTGAGATTTAAAGTTTCATTACGAATTCTCCCCTTTAGCAATTTAATTTTTTTAAATACCAATTTTGCCCTCATTGGGTAAATTACATTGACACCCCTCATATTTTAGAAATTACAATCCCCTCCCCAAGGTTTAAAGTAGCATTATCAATTGCCCTCTCGGTTAGTATTAGTTAGAAAAAAAATTCATTGAAAACAAAATTAATTGGAAAAAAAAATATTTGAAAAAAAAAAATAATTGAAAAAAAATTTTGTTTAGTAAAGTTTTTAAATTTCTGTTTAAAAACTAACGTAAGCTTATTTTTTGAATTTACGTTTTTCCTCAAATTTACAAACTGAGACAATCTTTTATAAACCAAAAAAATTATCAAACAAATTTTTATGACAGTTTTAAAAATTTTTGTAAATATAAATTGAAAACTGAAAACGAAATGGTTACCAAACAGGCTTGATGGTAAAAATGTCGTAAAATTAACAAATAATTAAATAAGTTACCAATTTAAGAAATGACTTATCAAAAGATTTTTAAGCTATGTATGGTTTGATTTTTAGAATTTTTTTTCACAATTAAAAATTAATTTGGGTAAGAAATAAGAAATAAGAAATAAGAAATAATTATCAAACCATACATAGCCTAAGAATACTAAATTCTTAGGCTATGTACCACCAAACACATAATATTTTTTACTTTTTTATTTTTTATTTCTTAACCAAATTAATTTTTAATTTTTTAAAAAAATTTCTAAAAATCAAACCATACATAGCCTAAGAATCTTTTGATAAGTCATTTCTTACGTTAATAACTTATTTAATTATTTATTAATTTTACGACATTTTTACCATCAGGCCTGTTTGGTAACTATTTCGTTTTCAGTTTTTAATTTATATTTAAAAAAATTTTAAAAACTCTCATAAAAACTTGTTTGATAATTTTTTTGGTTTATAAATGGTTGTCTCAGTTTGTAAATTTGAAGAAAAAACGTAAATTTTAAAAATGAGCTTACGTTGATTTTTAAACAGAAATTCAAAAACTTTACTAACAAAAATTATTTTCAATTAATTTTTTTTTCAAATTAATTTTTTTCTAATTATTCTTTTTTTCAATGAATTTTTTTTCTAACTAATACTAGCCGAGGAGACAATTGGTAATTCTACTTTAAACCTTAGAGAGGAGATTTTGTAATTTCTAAAATGTGAGGAATGTTAATATAATTCACCCAATGAGGACAAAATTGGTATTTAAAAAAATTAAATTGCTGAAGAAAAAATTTGTAATAAAACTTTAAATCTCAAGAGAGATGTAATTTCCAAAAAGTGAAGGAAGAAACTATAATAAATATAAATTTCAAGGAGCGTTAGCGTAATTTACCCAAATGAATATGATATGGTCTATATTAGAATGTGACATGTCGCTAAAAGTTTTTAACTACATGTTCCTCCAATTGTTTTTGTCCACATATTTTCATGGTCCAGAATGCACATCATTTAATTCTTCAACCAATGCATTGAATGTGTGCAGAGACTATAAGTACATTGGAGTCCGGATCCTCGGCCGCCATTCTCGGCTGCCCTTCCCAGCAGCACCCCAAAACGACATCGTTTTGGGGCAAATTTTCAACCAAAAAAAAAAAGGCCAAAACTAGAATTTGGGCTCTTTCTCAAACAGAGTTGTATACAATACAGTATATCCTCTCTGAGTCTTCAAGATTTCACCTAAAATATAGGGTTTTACACAGAATTTTATCTAAAACAGAGTTTTATACAACATATCCTTCTGGGTCTTCAAGATTTCACCTAAAACATAGGGTTTTATACAGAAATTTTCAAGACCCATCTCAAACAAAGTTCATACAGTATATTTCTCTCTAGAAATTATGATGATGGTGATTGATACCAACAAGAATGGGTTGTGATTGGAAATGAGAGTAGTTGAAATTAGGGCAAATTCAAATGGAAGAAAGAGGAGGATTTGCTTACCACTTGGGGAAGAAGGTATTGAATCCTTGTTTTTTTTTACCTGTGCTTTTGATTGGTGGGATGTAGGATTTGGAGGGCGGCGGATCTGCGGCGGAGGACGATGGTTTGGAGGCTTGCTTGGCGGTTTCCGAAGATCCAGTGAGCATTTGGACGACTTGTTTGAATGTGGCGGTGTCGGCTTGGACGAAGGTTGTTGGGTAGGGGTTGGATTCAGATCTGGAGAGAGGGGGTTTTGGGGTGAAAGGAGGGGTTTGAGAGTGGAGGACTTCATTGCTGTTGGTGCTGCTGGTATTGGGGGAGTTTGTGGGAGATGGGTTTGATCGAGATGGTGGCTCGTCATTGGTGGCTCGATCAAGATCGCGAGAGAGAGATGGCTCGTCGTTGGTGGCGAGATCAAGATCGCGAAAGAGAGAGAGAGAGAAGGGGGCTCGCGAGATCAAACCCACCCCACCGCTGGTTTCTTTCTTCTTCACCCTTTCTGGGTTCTGGTTTTGGTTTTTTTTTTTTTTTTTTTTTTTTGAAAAATTTGCCCCAAAACGACGTCGTTTTGGGGCGCTGCTGGGAAGGGCGGCCGAGAATGGCGGCCGAGGATCCGGACTCAAGTACATTGTGGGTCAATTATTCACATAGCTTCCCACTAGTGATGAAAGATATTGTAGAATATCAAAAAATTTAGAACATCCCCACAGCTAGAAGTATTTAGGGTATTTTAAGCATTTTGTTTAGTCTCGTCCAGAGGTGTAAAAAAAATTAATAGAACCAAATCGATTGATTGAAATCGATCAAAATTTTAATTCTTAGTTTGCTTTTTTTTATAATATATGATCTGTTTTAATTTTAAAATTTTTTATATTGATAGAAACTAAACGGACCAGATATTATATCAAAATATTTTATATTTTAATTCTTTAAGCATTATATGATAAATGACTAATATAATATACTTTTGTGATAAAATTGGAGAGAGAAAACATTAATAGATCAATTTTCATACATTCATTTATTTTTTATTTTATGTGAAATTCTACAAGCTTTTGTATAACCCTTTAAAAATTCAAGCAAATCCCTCTTCTACATCAAAACGATAATCGATAAAACCAAATTATAGTATACAATCTGTATTAATTCTCAACCATCAAAACTAAAAGAATCGAGTGCTAAACTTACTCTCAACACTAACCAAACCAAATTGAACCGAACCGTTTACACCTCTCTCATCATATAGCAGTACGGACGGAATCAAAATTTTATCACCACAGGGGCCAAAAGATAAATAATATTTTTTCACCATATAGACGAACACATACGATACATAAATTATATATACATAAAAAAAAATCAAATATTATAGAAACAAACTCTAATAGGATGAAAAAAATTTTGGTAGAAAATAAGATATCTATCTATACTATATATTAAGCAAAATGGGGTTTTTAGCCCCAAGTTTTGTGGGAGCTCCAATCTCCCAATCTAAATTTCCTAATTTTTTGATTTAAAAAAAAAATCTTAGCATTTATTAACTTCTCCCAACTCCCAAGTCTTACCCTCATAATAACACTTTAATGCATTAAGAACAAGCATAAAAAAAATTCTTTGAAATCCAACACATATGAATTCATTGAAAAGTCCCAACACATATGATTATTATCCCTCATAATAACACTTTAATTTATTAAGAAAAAGCATAAAAAAAAATTCTTAAAAAGTTCAACACATATGATTATTATCAAAATATTAAACTTTAATATAATATAATAAAAAAAAAGACATTTAATTCCTTGAAAAATCCAACACATGATTATTATCAAAATATTAAACTTTAATATAATATAAAAAAGGAAAAAAAGAAGACATTTAAAAAAAAACATTTAAAAATCACAATTCACATATATAGATAATTGTAAGGACAATCCGTACACAGTTTTTAAAATTTTTGTAAATATAAATTGAAAATTGAAAATTAAAAACTGAAAACGAAATGGTTACCAAACAGGGCTCGGATGGTAAAAATATCTTAAAATTAACAAACAATTAAATAAGTTACCAACATAAGAAATGACTTATCAAAAGATTCTTAGGCTATCTGTGGTTTGATTTTTAGAATTTTTTTAAAAAAAATTAAAAATTAATTTGGTTAAGAAATAAAAAACAAAAAATAAAAAATAATTATCATTTTCATATAATTTTTATCTTTCGAGTGTAATAAACATAAACCTCAAGGGGTGTCAGTGTAATTTTTATCTTATGTTGGTTTTAAACAGAAATTTAAAAATTTGACTAACAAAATTTTTTTTCAAATAATTTTTTTTCCAATTAATTTTTTTTTAATGAATTTTTTTTTCAATTAATACTAACCGATGGGACAATTTGTAATGCTACTTTAAATCTTGGGAAGGGGATTGTAATTTTTAAAATGTGAGGGGTGTCAATGTAATTTGCCCAGTAAAGGCAAAATTGGTATTTGAAAAATTAAATTGCTGGAAGGAGTAATCTGTAATAAAACTTTAAATTTCAAGGAGAGAGATGTAATTTTTAAAAGGTGAAGGGAGAACTGTAATAAATATAAACCTCAAGAAGGTATCAATGTAATTTATCCATTTATAAATCATGACTTATAAGTAAATAAGTCTAGTTCATATGACCGACCCATAAATGCCCCTTTGATTATTGGTTGTTTTTGGTCGTTAGATTTGTTTGTTGACTTTCTGTTGACTTTCTTTGATTATGTAAACATTTTTTATGATTATAATGATACTTGTATCAATTGAGTAAATAAATAAATAGGTAAAGGCAAAATGCAGCAAATAAAGTATAAAATATGAAAAAGTATAACGTTTTAATTATTAAAATATATTAATTTTTTTATTAATTTAACTTTTTTACTGCACCACTGCAATCTATCTATCTATTCCTCTTATATATTTAAAAATGTCTAAGATCTTTTTTTTTTCCACCCTCTTTGACCCCTTTCTTTTTTATTGGTTAGATTTTCTTTTCTTTTCTTTTTTTGTTTCCCTTGTTCTCCAATCACCACCTGCCACATGTGTGTGGGGAGTGGTGGGGATGGTAATTGGAGGGGGTCTCCATCACTCCTCATTTTTAGTTTACTAAATAGATTACAAAAAGCCTAGTAGCCAATATATTTAATTAATGGGTAAATTACATTGACACCTCCTGAGATTTATATTTATTACAGTTCTCCCTTTATCTTTTGGAAATTACAACTCCCTCCTTGAGATTTAAAGTTTCATTACATATTACTCCTTCTAGCAATTTATTTATTTTTAAATACCAATTTTTCTCTCACTGGGTAAATTAATTTTAGAAATTACAATCCATTCCCCAAGGTTTAAAGTGGTATTACCAATTGCCCCATCGGTTAGTATTAGTTGAAAAAAAAATTAATTGGAAAAAAAATTAATTGAAATTTTTTTTTGTTAGTCAAATTTTTAAATTTCTGTTTAAAAATCAACGTAAACTCATTTTTTGAATTTACGTTTTTTCCTCAAATTTACAAACTGAGACAATCATTTATAAACCAAAAAAATTATCAAACAAGTTTTTATGACAGTTTTTTAAATTTTTGTAAATATAAATTGAAAACTGAAAACGAAATGGTTACCAAACAGGTCTCAGATGGTAAAAATGTCGTAAAATTAACAAATAATTAAATAAGTTACCAACGTAAGAAATGACTTATCAAAAGATTCTTAGGCTATGTATGGTTTGATTTTTAGATTTTTTTAAAAAAAAATTAAAAACTAATTTGGTAAAGAAATAAAAAAATAAAAAATAATTATCATTTTTATATAATTTTTATCTTTCGAGTGTAGTAAAGATAAACCTCAAGGGGTGTCAGTATAATTTTTATCTTACGTTGGTTTTTAAACAGAAATTTAAAAATTTGACTAACCAAATTTTTTTTCAATTAATTTTTTTTTCAATTATTATTTTTTTCAAATAATTTTTTTCCAATTAATTTTTTTTCAATGATTTTTTTTTTTCAACTAATACTAACCAAGGGGGCAATTGGCAATGCTACTTTAAACCTTGGAGAGGGGATTGTAATTTCTAAAATATGAGGGGTGTCAATGTAATTTACCCAGTGAGAGCAAAATTGGTATTTAAAAAAATTAAATTGCTGGAAGGAGCAATCTGTAATGAAACTTTAAACCTCAGGGAGGGAGATGTAATTTCTAAAATGTGAGGGGAGAACTGTAATAAATATAAATCTCAGGGGTGTCAATGTAATTTACCCTTAATTAATTATTTAAAAAGTAATTATTCCCTGCTTTATGGATTTCAAAATGCATGATTTATGGCTTTTAAATTGGAAATATTCACATTATATATTCTCTCCAATCTATACTCTCTAACCTAATATATTATAATATTTTATTTATGTATATATTGATTTATGTTAATTTTAATAATTGATTTTATATCCCTGTTAGGGATACCCACTGCATAGTATAATTTACATATTATGTATCAATATTAATAATCAGACCAGGAAAAGTCTCAATAATTATGTTAAAACTGAGTTCAATTAATAAATTGTCCTAAAATTTTAGTACATAATTTGTATCTATATCTATCTATCTATATCTATATATTATAATAGCATAAGGCTCTGTAAACTTTAAAATATTAATCTAAACTTTCTAAATTTTTTTAAAAATTTTGAAAGTTAAGAAATATACCTAACATAAAAATATTGGCACATCTCACCATATCTATAATTTTGGAATTTGAAAATCTTTATATAGAAAGTCAAAAAAAAAGAAAAGAAAAAAAAAAGCCATATATAACTCATATTTAATTTAAAATTTAAGAATTTTAAGAGAATTGTTTAAATGTAACTTTAGTCTTATATAATTTCAAAATATAAATCAAAATTTTAATTTTTTTTTATTTTTTGAAACTAAAAATTACTTGTGTCATGTAAAAAATTTGAAAAATTTAGGCGACTAAATATTTATAGCCAGTTTATTAATTAAAGAGAAAATTTCACATATACATGTCAAAGAAAATTTAATCTATTGTGCATATTTTTATGCAACGTCTAAATATACATGTAATGTGCTTAAAATTAGATTTGATTTTAGCGCTATCTTTTAACTATATTTACCACTTTCATGCTAAATAAACTCATAAAGTATTATATATATTTTTTTATTTTTCCATCACTTTTTAACACTTTCATCTTAAACAAACTCAACCTAAGAATTTAACTAGAGCCAAGGATTATGGGCATAAAAGTTTACTCAGATTCGATTTTTAGGTTACTTTTAGTGTTTAATCCAATGTTTGCACTTTCTTTGTAGCTTATGTCTATCTCAACTTAAGAAATTATGATACAATTTAAATATAAATTTTAAATTTATTATTACCAAATATTTCAACTAATTAACTGTTCAATTTTTTAGATCAGGCGTAAGGCTTAGATTAGAACATGACCCATAGTTTATACATAAATATATCAAACTATTCATGTAATAGTTTTAACCATAAATTTATAAATCTTAATCAATATGTATAAATATGTACATATTTC
This sequence comes from Camellia japonica, assembly GCA_030407325.1. Lineage (NCBI taxonomy): Eukaryota > Viridiplantae > Streptophyta > Magnoliopsida > Ericales > Theaceae > Camellia > Camellia japonica. The sequence goes on along the minus strand of JAPPVO010005108.1, from coordinate 3,006 downwards.
TTTTTTTATTTGAATCAATAAGAGCAATGTATTTACTAATTTAATAAATGGGTCAATTGGTCCATGGGTTGAGTATTTTTTAATGATTAGGTTAGGATCAAGTGGGTATAAAAATCTATCCCACTTTAAATTTTAGTTTCAGAAGCCAATTCTTATATGTTTTTACTTGAGAATTATAACCTAAGGTAAAGTATAATTTTTATGCTTTAATAAACAAATTTTAAGGCTTACAAAATAAACAATGGGTAATTAATACATTGACAAATATGATTTATTATATCAACTCTAACATAGGATAAACTAAAATTACAAAACTCATTACATAAATTATGTTTATATTTAATCGTAAATATAGTTTTTTAATTGATCTTATTTTTGTTTAATATCAATTAAACTATAGAATGTATTTCTTATTAAAAACTTAAAACACATTTAATCATAACAATAAAAAAAATTATGTAAGTCGTGAAAATAGTTAAAATTTAATTCATTCTAAAATAAATAAGTTCAGTAACTAATTTCATTATTATGATTTTATAGATAAAAAAAAAAGGAACGATAATCATAAAAAACACTACAAAATTTCCTAAAATTAAGAGGCATTTTTTGTTCATTTTTTTTATTTATTAGTATTTATATATATAACACACATAAAATTATTCATTATTTTATACGAGTCGAGTTCGAATTTATTTGAGAATCTATGCCAACTCAACCAATCTATCATCAATTAATGCTTAATCAAAATTTTAATAGCCAAATAATGGGATGAAGGGTGGAGACAACGCTAGATTAGAAAAGGGAGGTTGCTTTGGTAGGAGTAGAAGTTGACTTGTGGTAAAGGGAAGGAGGGGAAATTAAAAGTAGTGGTGGTCGCACAAGACAGGTGCTTTAAATAAGAGTTGATGTAGTTAAAAGAGTAGAGATGAAAATTGGAGAGATGATGGTTGGTAAAAATAGTTAAAATTTAATTCATTTTAAAATAAAAAAGATTAGTAACTAATTTCATTATTATGATTAATTTTATAGATTAAGAAAACAATAATCATAAAAAGCACTACAAAACTTCCTAAAATTAAGAGGCATTTTTTGTGCATTTTTTATTTATTAGTATTTATATATACAACACATATAAAATTAGTCATTATTTTATACGAGTCGAGTTCAAATTTATGTGAGAATCTATACCAACTTAACCAATCTATTATCAATTAATGGTTAATCAGACTTTTAATGGCTAAACAATGGGATGAAGGGTGGAGACAACCAGAGACAGAACTAGACTTTTGAGGGAGGGGGGCCATTAAATAGGGGTATAGACTTACACTGGTGATACAGTAATGTATGTTCCAAACAAAATTGATGAAAAATAAAAGATTCAATGTAGTAATGAATAATGCAAATCTTAAAACAAAAACAAGAAATACTCAATGATATTAGAACATAGTAACAATGAAAAGACTATGGCACACACTCCCCTCTCTTATTATAAAAAAAATTAAGATTTTTCGTGATATTAGTTATGAACAATTATGATTATATTAAGGACGCAATCATTAAATATATATATATATATATTGATTATGAACCGTTGCGGTTATATATAAATATTAAAATATTACAAACTATTATAATAAGAAAGGTTATGAATCATTTTGATTTTATCACGAATCAATATAATAAAATTATGAAAAGTATTCTTTCTTGTAGGGATATATATTATAGCCTTTCCCTAACAATGAATTTTAAAAATATATAATTAACTCTACATTGTTCATTAACTAGAATAAAAAATATATATTAATCAATTAAGATAAACAGATCGATTACAAGATATTTTAATATAAAAAGGCCTAATTTGGAAACAATTTATTTTAGTAATTTTTTTGCTTTTTATAAGAAGATGTGCAGAAAAGTAGAGAGAATGATGTAATAATTTATAGTAATTTTTTGACTTTTCAGCTAAAATACTTAGTCCCCAAATGATTCTAAGTCCAATTAATGAATAAAGGAAAACAACAAGCAAAGAGTTCTTTGACTTGAGATAGGAAAAAGAGTTCACAGTTGTTCAATGGGGAAAGGGCCAAACATGTATAAAATGAAAAGTACAGACTATTTGCAAATACTAGCTAACAGTAATGTTCAACTGGGTAGCGGCGGCGGCGGCGGCGGCGGGGGAGGGGGCATGGCCCCTCACTGTCCCTCCCTCTATGGTCCGTCCCTAGAGACAATGTTAGATTAGAGAAGAGAGGTTGCAGATGGGAGTAAAAGTTGACTTGGGAGAAAAGTATGGAAGAGAAGATTGACAAGTTTGTAAATCAACGTACATAGAAACATTTGATAAGAACCACTTATAAAATTTTCAACAATAATTTAAATCAACGTATAAGATAGTCGTATGTAGAATCATTTAATAAGGGCCACTTACAAATTTTTTAATAATGACTTATTTTAAATTATAAAATTTTGTGTATAACATGAATAATATGCTAGTAAAGTATAATGAAAAACAGAGATTAATATGGAAAATAAATGAAGAAAGGGAGTATGCAGTCTATCTGTAATAGAGGGATTAATATGAAAAATAAATGAAGAAAGAGAGTGGAGTCGGTATATTGTCTTCTTTTAGGGGAAACCGTATGGTTATGCACTCTACCATAAATTAATAAAATTTTATAATATTAATTATAAAATGTGTAATTCTATCATAAATTAGTGTAATAAAATACTCAAAATTTTATGAATCATGTAACAAAAGTTTGTAGTTTAAGTTAATTTGTAATGAGATTACACATTTTGTGATTGATGTTATAAAATTTTGTGATAAAATTAAGTCAATTTGTGACGGGGTGTGGACCGTAGAATTTCTCCTGTTTTAATGTTGTTCAGTTGGAGGGTTCCTCAAAGGAAAAATTACAAATCAGTGTAAGTTTTTAAAATAATTTTAAATTAATAATAAATTTTATCAATTTTAATAATTAAAATTATAAACTTGTCCATTAATTT